>JAQQRF010000311.1:0-61491 GCA_030523145.1 Trissolcus brochymenae | reverse complement strand
AACAATCGATTTTAACTCCGAAAACGAGTCCGGTCAGGAGAAGATCAACACGAATTTCCAAAACAGCGACTCAAATTACATATACTGAATCTTCTTCAGAAGTCGAAAATCACACTTAGATTAAAGTTTTCTTGTAAATCCTATAAGGTCGGATCAATATAAAAAATAAGTTTGATTGTCTGATATTTTATATTATAGATTTTATATTATTCATTGTATTCAAAATTTGATTGATTCTAACTCCTAAAATGAGTTCGGTCGCGAGAATATCAAAAGGAATTTTCGAAAAAATCACTGAAATCACATACATTTAACTATCTTCAAAAGATAAAAAAATCACCCATGAAGTAAAGCTGACTTATTGTATAGTTCTATTGTAATACGAATTGTATTTTACCACACATATTTTGTATTAAAATTGTTAGTTAAAACATTATATGTCGCTGTTCTGATTTCTCGTCTAGAATCTATTTTGATCATAAATAATCAAAATTCAGATGTATGAATTTTGAATAAAAATTGTGCTATGTATGTACGCCACAAAATTTATTTTTATAGCATTTATTGCCATAGAAACTCGAATTTCGATTTTATAACTAAAAAATTTGATTTTTTTCTTAATTTTTAAATTTTGCAAACAATTACAAGGAATTAAAAAAATTATCAGCAGGGGGTCAAGTTTCGAAAATTCAACCCCCTCCCCCCCCCTTCTTCAATTACACTTCAAGTACACTTCAAGTTTCAGGTGAAATAGATGTTTTTTCTTTAATTTGTGTAACTTAACTGGTTATTCCGCAAAATTGTCACTTGACTGGTTACGTTTTTTTTAATTTTAGCGGAATGTAACGACGAAAAATACTTTTATGCCTTGCAAAATAACAGCATAAATTTAAAGACACCAGTATCTGTATCTAACTCAATTTTGCATAAAAGTGAACTTAACTGGTTTTTCCTCAACGCCACAGAAGTTATATAGGTTCTTAGAAAGTAGAAGTATGATTTGGGTCATCAGATTTTTGCTAAATAAAAAAAAGAAAAATCAACTTATGATTAGGTAAAAGCTGTTTTGACTTTTGTTCGAGCACAGCAAATTGTAATTATTGATCCTGATAACAAATAGTGTAACCAAAATACGAAATGAACTAATGGATAATGAAATGGAAATGGAAATGAAATAATGGATAAACAATTAATTTTTGTATATTATTATGAACAGTAAACATTCTACCAACTCGTACAACTATTTCTGCTCATTGTTAACATTTATTGTAACCTACTTGAACTTTCTCAATGTACAAAAACAAACTCTGTTTAGAATTGACGTGACCAAAACAAAATGTAAACATTCCTTTAGTTCACGTAGAAAGAGATTATGAGAAATCAACTACAATAAATAATCAAAATAGTTTATTGTCTACTTACACTTTTAAATTAGCAATCATTTCAAAACATCGTTGAAAATGTTTATCAAATAGCAGTTCACTTTATTGGAATCTGAATCACTGTGAGCCGAAAGTGTCAGCAATTTTCGTACCTTGTCCGTACCGTTCTGTGCGCAACACTAACCTCGACACTGCTACCAACTGATTTTATCATTTTTTTTAACGCCGCGAACTCAGACTGTTTTTAATTTTAATTATGATTCAGTTTAATGATTTGAAATTATAGTTGAATCTTATCGCTGTCACTGTATTATTCTTTTAACGATACAATTCATTTTTATTTTATGTTGAGTTGTTGATTATGTTTCATGTTGTTTATGAATCAACAAAAAGTATTTGCTCAGTGCAACAAAGTGTGCAAATATAGTTGCAAATTATTTCAGTCCTGGCGTACATAGAAGTGCTCACACGTTCTTCATAGCCACTATAAAGTCATCATCAGTTTGAGGTTATATTTTGACATTCGAACCAGACATTTGAAAATCAAACTTTATCATAAAAAGTAATTTTATTCCTTCATACAAACAGGCAATCAATTTTATTTGTCATCATACTCATTTCTCTCAGCAATTTTAAACATTTCCTTTTTCCAGGAGATCCAGAAAAGTTTGATTTGAATCATAAATTCATAAAATGACAAAATGCGATTGAACTTGTGTTAATCACAAAAAGCAGAGATTTAACAGTTATGATGATGATAAAAGTACTTTTAGTAATTTTTATTGTGTTTTATTTTGAGTGACATTTGGCCGAATCGAATCCACACTTATAGTCAACAGAACTATTTCTAATTTTGGAGAGATAAGTTTAAAATAAGCACTGTTTGTTACAGTAAGTTCAATTGAAATTACAATTTATGAACGCATATTTATAAATTAGATGATTCAGTTGGGAATTTCGTCCACACGGCGGGTTCACAAATATCGAGCATTATATAATTGGCAAAGAGATTTAGATGGTAAATGAATTGTTATTTTTATAACAAAAAAGTAAGTGTTTAAAAAAAAGCTGGTTTTGTTTTTCTGAATCTTATCAATATTCAATAATATTGGTTCACTTTCCAATATTCAAATCAACATTTTTCCCAAAAAAATTTTTATTACGTATACAGCTGAAATTTTCGACTTATATATGTATTGTAGAACTTTCACTCGAATCAGGCCCGATATTAGATGAACCGCCAGCAACATCACCTCGAACGATAGAAAATGACCTTTCTCAATCTTTTTCATCACGGATGTCAGTTCTCGATGATTTATATGACAATGATCAACACATGTCTGTAATTGAAGAGCACCGAGAAAGCGACGCATATATAGATCTTGGATCCTCGAGTGAGGATGAGAATACGGAATTTTCAAGCTCCGACAAACTGGCGGGAAACAACGATACCAACTTTGAAGACGTGGATCCATATGAAGAAGAACTATCACGTGGCGATATAAATTCTATACTGCGGGCTTTAATTTACAAACATATTGGAATTTTGGTTTAAATATAGTAAAACAAGTGGTTCTTGATCTCATGCACATGCTCTGTTGTAATGTTTCACATTTCTTATTGGACAAGATTGTGAGTAAGCTTAATGATAATGAATTTTACTAACTTAACTTTTAACTTTACGAATTTCAGTTAAAAAAGTTTAATTTATCGCAAATTTTTATTGATTGGAAAGCGACACAATATTATTTTATTCTGTTATATTGTTTCGGATTTTTTTTTAATATCATATTACCAACTGAACAATTTAAACACTTAATGTTGCTTTTTGTATCATGTCAGATTTTACCGAACAAAAATCAAATTAGTGTAAAAAAGTTCAGTATTGTAAATGTCTATTGCAGAAATTCGTTGAACAATTTTCTTCTTTTTATGGCCATGATTCAGTTTCAATAACTATACATGATTCACTTGCCGGATAATGTCATTACAATTAATGCCCCTCTTTTTGATTTTTCCGCATTTTTATACATGACGGAAAGAAATATTTTGACAAAATCGAATTTAACAGTGTAACTTTATCTTTGAGACATCCTGTTCTGTTGCATAATTTTTCAAATTAAAGTTTTTTTGTTCAACTCGAAATGGCCACGATAACAGTGAAATTTTTATTTCTGGAAAACAATTTTTGATTGCTGACGATCTTTTCGAGTTTCCTGTAGCATCGAGAACAGTAAATTTCATGGTGATTGAAAAAATCGATGACGAATTAGTAAAAGTTTTCATAACGTGGTCTAAAAATGTATATATACTAAACGTGCAGACAAACTATCATTATTACATTGATCAAATCACAAATTATGAGTTTATAAATAAAATTTCATAATAAATAATAATCAGAAATATATTGACATGAAATTCTGTAATCTTGATCATTTTTATGTAAAAAAGTCTTCAAATTATTTGTTTTCATTTCGCCGAAAGATTTCTGCCAGTATTAAGCCAACGAAAATCCGACATTAAATTAAAGAATGGTATACGATGAAAGGCAATCTATAGGCTTCAAAAAATTTCGATATTGGCCCAGTGTTGGTCATCGAGTATTGTCGGCCAGTCTTAGGGCAAATGCGTGCCAATCGTTAAAAATGGGCAGCGTTCCAAAATTCCACATGAGTATGTCTGTGGGGACATCTGGACGTACGATCCCCACTTCAGTAGGACAAATGATATTTCGAGATTCTCGTACATCGCGGACAATGATGAAACGTATACGTTCTTAATCAAGATGAATTCCACCCACTTGTACTTCTAGTGTTTCTGTCGATTCTTTCCCTTTTGCTCAGTAACGGTTTCGTGAAAGTAACCACGGAATGTCGTCACTTCAAAAATAGGAAATTTACTCGCAATATTGCAGATCTCCGAAATATTTAAAAAATACTTGTTTCCTTCAAGTATACGTTGGATCTGAAAAAAAAGACACAAGATTGTTAAAACCCGAAAAGTTTGATTCCAAAGTGCTCCAGAAAAGTCGGGAGATTCTTTAGACTTGTATTGATTGTTTCATAAAAGTCGTAAGAATCTTTCGACTCTTCTTGAGCACTCCGGAATTACTCACCTCCAAAAGTTTCATCGGTCTCTCCGGAATATATACTTCGCAAAACAATTAGCACCCCCCTCTGAAATTTTTGCCATCGAATCATTAGACAGCAGTGCCATCTGATGCAAAATTAAAATTTTTTCAACAAGAAATCTTTAATTTGAGGTTCCAAGCTTTAATAAAGTGTGAAGAAAATTATTTTTTGATGAAATGTGTCAAAGTTATGACAGTTTTAAAAATGCCAAAAATTTAAGGGGGGCGCTAATTGTTTTGCCGAGTGTAGATTCTGCTATATATATATTTTGCACGGCAACACAAAGCCACGACGATTAAAATCTCAGCATGGCTCATTCCTGTCCATTCCCTCGATCAATGCTGTGGCTTATAAAGTTGTGACATCCAACTGCTTATCCAACCATGGATGTGCCTTCGAACAATGGTATCCTAAACACAACGTTATACATGATATTGCACAAGAGAGGTCCGAAACTGATCCCTGTGAACCATCACCTATGACGCGGTACGATCTGGTTCCTATTTCTAAGTCGTACAGCAAGACTCGAATCGAAAAGTAGATTGCAATGGATTGGATATCCATTTTGCGCAGAGCTTTAAAGATATAAATAATATTGGTCCGTCAGGTCAGTTTTTACCCCCAATTGCTTCACGAGAATTATCAAGAACCTTTTTCACAGCATAGATTGTTGATCTTTTTCGGAATTCGAATTAATTTTTTGAAAAACCTTGTCACCCCTCACTAAATACTTCCAATCTGTTGCAGATAATTCTCTCAAGTACTTCAGATCATCATTGTCTACTTCTTTATAAAGCTTATTCCACCAGCGCCGCTTACTGGCCTTGATGGCTTTACCGAGAGTTCTTCGGTCCTTAAAGCATCGACCTCTAAGTACTAAAAGTGTTGCACGAACAAATACGGCTTACATCTGTTGTTGCTCGACTACGTGGTCATCGAATTATCACAGACTCTGCTGATAAGACTCCTCAGTTATAAGACCTTGGAATCTGATAAACCTTCAGTTAGATCTCTTCTTCCATCAAAACGAAAAATACTGCTGAAACAAATAATTGCGGGTTCTAAAAGTATCGTTCCACAGATGCTAAGGCTGTTCGTCCACGGGTTTTTTGGAACAAAAAGTTCGTCCTTAAACTATTGTTGTGATCCATCGACTAACGATTAATTTTTATCATTATCAATTGAATCCCGTTGAAATATTCTATTTAGGAAAATTACTCTGACAATCACAATCACTACAATGCGGTATTTATCATTACCGTTCCATGGAAACTTCTGCTACGAAAACTGTAAAATTATTTTTCACTTATTCAATTATTAGAAACAATTTAATATATAAAATATGATTAAACTATTCGGTGATTATAAAAGTGCACGTGTATCAGGAGAAGAGATGAAATAATTAGGAAACGCGATGCACTCGTCTGCTAGTGTTGAAAATTAAGATATAAAAGAATAGAATTATTTGATTCGCCACTTACAACCTATGAGTATTTCGTAACTCTAGTAGATTAGTAAATGATTGAATAAATTTCGTAATCAGGATTTAATAGAATGGTCCAAAAATATATAGAATTACGATGTTAATATTCACTAAATTCTTTTAATCAAAATATGTAACGTATGGTATAATTACAACTCCACCCACTAATTTTCCTGACCGGAATTATTCGAAGAGATGGTCATAATTTTCATCACATTCGTTGGAACGAGTTTTGAACCTATCAAACAGCTGAGGTATGAGTTGATGTGTGCACGACCGCACATGAAGAGAACGTAGAATATTGAATAGAGATCGAGCCGGTCTGGGACGCCCCAAAAATTCCCCGCATGTCCTGATGATAACCTGATGCGAGAAGCACCTGATGCATCACAGGTCAGAATATCTACATATAATAACTATAGAAATAATACTTTTTCTGAACCTATATTCCATGGGTCATCATTTATTATCAATTTTTTACACAAGACAGTATTGTGTTTTTCATATTTTATGTTTATTTATATTGTGCATTTCATCAAATGTTTTTAGTAATTTAAATATAAAAATATTGTGCTTATTAAAAAGTATTTGAAAGTCGAATTTGAACGCACATTTTTGAGAATTAACCTATCGAACCTGCTATTTAGACATCAGATATTACACCAAAATTATTTTTTATATTAGAATTATAATAATCGGAAATCAATGCAAATTAATAGTAGTTTTAGACTTGATTTTAAATGAAATAATTTCAATTTTAAATGAACAATTTCTGTTCTTATGATTTCAGTAGGTTTATTACTTATTCAAATCTTTACTTACTACTTTTTCAATTAATTTTTTAACGAAAAATCTGCTGCTTCTTAATCTGCTTTACAGCTGAAAAGACTAATTTTATAAATCCTTCATTCGTTTGTACTGCTAATGGACCATCAATAAAAATGCAGCCGAACATACATAAAAAGTCACATCTCGTATAGTTTATTTTGTGTGAATGACCAACTTCCAGGCTCATTTAGTACGTTAATTGACGATAGCACTTAATCGGCTTTTTTTCGAAAAAAACATCGAGTATATTTAATTAGGTGACGTTTTAATCTTACTTCAGTGACTCGCACATTTTTATTGCCTTTCTTTTGACTTTTATTGATCGCTAACTTTGATATAAAAAAATTTGATTGAATCGCTGCAACAATCCGAAGAGGTATGCAAAAACCGGCTACTGATCGATTTCTCTTTGTCACAGCGATTTTGTTTGTTACGTATTTCGCTAAGAGACGCTGATTGATGCTGTCATATTTCAATGAGCTTCTTCTTGTACACTGCAACAAATACGAGCACGTAATGTACAATACACTCAATCAAGGAATTAACTGTGCAACGAGTGAACAGCAGCTGTCGTCACAACAATTCCTACGATGCGAGTAAAATTGCATCTATCGTACGTTTGTATGTTACTTTTAAATTCAAAATACTTTAGCTATTTATGGGCCCACCGTTTGTCAACCTTATCGCCGGGATATTTAATTTGTTCTCATAAAATAATTTGTCTCTAGCGTTTCTGTTGGAACCAGTAAAATGATTTTTCAGAATTAATTCATTTTTTCACAATAGTTATTTGTTAAATTTATCCTGATTGCCTAGATTGTATTCTGGGGTCTGGAAAAGTAGCTGATAATCAAATTGGCCCTACATAGGCCTAACCAACGTTTCCCTATATTTGGTAAACAATAACGGGTCTGTATTGGGTACTAATATTTGCTCAAATATTGAATGGTATGTCTTATCAAGATGGACCCAACAATTGATTAACTGAGCATGAATAATAAGGTGGTCAGTATAAAATGTATTTGTAGACTAGTAGTTAAGACGGCAAACTACTACTTTGAAATTTGAGGTTCGAATCCTCGAAAGACACTTTTATTATCAACAAAGTATGAATAAAAATTATTATAAAACTTCCCTAAAATTATATATAAACATAATATAAATTTACATCCCCGTCAAGCGGAACTGTAATCCATACGTAGCGTGTCCTCAGGTGGCGAATGGAAGAATGCCTGTTAGATATAGAGGGTAGGAGGGAAATAAAATATTTCTCGTGGTCCAAACAGACTAAGGAAAAGAACTCAGAAGGATCAAAAACTCCGAAACTGCTGTCTTGCAGTGAGGGATTGGTATCCCAAAATCCGAAATAAAACCCGGATCAGTGTGCGAACAGTTTATTGGGTGCCTCGATGGATTGTTATCAAGATTGATGTGTGCTTGCATCGCCAATATAATGCTACGGCACATGGTGGCGGCACAGTGGTCAGCCCCTTCGAACCTTGATCAAGTAGTACGCATTGGATACGGATATCAGACTCCGAGTTGCTCCTGGACGAGTTCCAGTCCGTCCGTGTATTCCGGGACTGGTAAAAGTTAGGCCTCAGGGAACTGGAGCAGATCAAAGCCAGACCGAGGGTATACCCACTCCTGAAAATTACGGCTTGCCCTCTTAAGTTCGAAGCACTGGCGACATTCTTGATGATTGCTCAATTTGTTAAAGAACAAGAAAGACGTGAAACGTGAACACTTTTCACCAGGCAAAATCAGCCATTATTTGCGTGAAAACGATCCGCCAAAAGATTATTTATTGACAAAGTAAGCAACATCTTTGAGTGTCTATATATGAGTCATTAAAATCCGAAACCTGTGGACCTATACTTCATAACTATAAAACGAAAACCTAAGTGTCGAAGTTAAAGCTCGTCGACATCATAACTGGTGAAACGTTATATAACTGATAAAAAATTATTTTTTAACATAAATTCACAAGATCTAAAATTCTACAAATTACTTGAAAAACGTTCCATATTGATAAAGGAATATTTCAATTTAACTTATTGATACAGCATCTATGTAACATCAGAATTTTCGTGTGATTTATACTTTATAATTTTATATAATATTTAAATATATAAATATTTAAATAAATAAATTTAAATTTAAATATTTATTTAATATCGTTAAAGAATGTTGGACTTTTAATAGAGTTTTAATAGAGATTTTATAGAGATTAATTTTAAACGAAATCAAATAATATTTTGTATGTTTACATTATAAATTTGTCCAATTAATTGAGTTACCTTTTTACTCCTTTCACTGTTTAAAAAAGAAAAGGATTTTAGGGGACAACCATAGAATTATCAACCGATACCTCTTGATTTTAAACACTTTCATTATACGCATCACCATAGTTTTGATTGTTTCTTCGATGACAATGTGGAAAACCAAAATCATCATACATTATCACGAAATTGTGACATATCAACGAAAGTTGAATATAAATTTATATTTTTTCAATTGAAATTTATTTTTATATAATTTAACGTGTAAAATTTCTCATTTCCAATTAACGTGTTTGAACAATAAAATATCGCTCTATTTACATCGTTTCAGCGTCACACATTACCCCATACTGGTAGGTAATGTGTAAGGGCATATAGGACAATTATATTTTTATCTCTCAAAGCACATGTAAAACATAGATAAATTATCTATAATTTTTATACTCTTTGTAAGAATATACAACGAAACAAATTTGGATATTCTTTAAAAAATGTTTTATTGATGTAAAATCTTTTTGAATAATTTGTATACAAAACAAATCAAAACCTTAAACATAAAATTAAAGAGACTTTTTGAATATTTTAATTACAATTGTTATTTTCTACAAAATAATTTTACAGCTTTTGTACGATGACAAAACTTAAAACAAAGTTTTAGCAAATTTTAATACATATATTAAACTAGTAATTTGAGTACACTTATAAAAGTTAGTTTTTCTTCATTTAATTTGTTTATAAGTTTTCTTTTAAACACTCAATCTTCTGAAAGTTTGGCCCGCACTGAGCTAAAATTTTTTTTAAACTTTTATTTATTGGGTTACAATTTCTTTCAAGCTAATCTACAATGAAGTAAATACAATCATGACATTAACCAAAATCCGGAAATATAGTGAGAAAATAGAATTTTGCAAATCCGAAAACAATTTTTCTGTTAAAAAAATTATCATTAGGTCAATGTGACTATAGTGTCGGCCATATTGCATTCGAAAAGCTTGAAAATCGTGCTAAATGATTATATGATGTAATATAATAGTTAGAAATTCTCAAATGAAAGAAATTTTGATCAAATTTTATTAAAATTGATTTGAAATATATTGAGCATTTTATTTGACTTCTCAACTCAGCGTCCGTGGTATTATACCCGGAGAACTTGAATCATAATTAATAATGAAGGAAATATACTTTGTTGACCGAACATGAAACAAAATAAACTGATACATTGTATTGGATACATTTTTTTATGTCAAATGATGTTTCTTTTGATGTCTTCAATCTTTTCTAGCCTTTTTTTAACGGACATCCGGGATGTTGAAATAAAATTGAACTAATACTGAAGTTTAAAAAACGTTAATTCGAATTGTATCTAAATTGCACATTTGAAGAATTGGCTTTGAGTTTACAATGTACATCTTTTGTTCCTGACCCTCAATTTATACTTACCATTCTCAAGTCTGTGTAACAAAGCACAACTTCCGAGTAAAAAATTCTAACCAAAAGCCAAGAAGATGCCGCTTTCAGTCATGGAACGTTCTAATTTGTAAAAACTTTTGGGTAAAAACAGCTATACAATGGACTTATGGCTGTCGACAGGATAAGGAGTTATTTTTTCGTTTTAGCAAAAAAAAGATTACGCTGACCCGTAATTTGAATTTTTGCAGCGTGTGCGCTCTTTTTTAAACACACTGTCGATGAAAATTGCAGAGGCGCGCTATATATATTGTTAACGCGGTTAAAACGTTAGCGTGGCACAAGATCCGGAGTGTTTACCCGAAAAAAGGTTCGGTTGGCACACGACAGTTCAGTCGCAACCAAGGAAGATTGTGGTTTGAGATGAACATAACCAGATGGCAACTACTACACGAGCTGTCAAAATTGTGCATTTCGAAGATGTACATATCGTTTATACATATGGGACGGATGAAATGCCTGATATTAACTTTAAAAAGCGCGTTTTTCACTCTTTTTGTGGCTATGCTAATGTGACCAGTGAATATATATTGATATCCGATGTGCTTTGTTCGTACAATATAACGCGACGCAAACATTGGGACGTGCTTGCCTTGTAGTTGCCAATTGATGTGCTGCGTGACATCTGACAAGATGTAACGTGAAATATTATTGTGTAAAAATGCACAATTACGATTTCAACATTCATTGAACTTGAAATTGCACCGCATATATTGGATATAAATTACTACTGTTGTGGCTAAATTGCAAACGATTAGTATCGATTGTATAGATCTATTGCGTGTACTTCTCATTTTATTAATATTCTATGGGAATACATATGAATACATTAATTATTAGATCGATATTCACCCAAAAAAATTAGCATCTATACTTCAGCACTATTAGTTATAATGCCTACATTTTCGATATTTCAATCAATACAAATTCTACTTAATTTTTAACAAAGCAGTATACATTCTTTACATTATTATTCATGAAATGTTCATGGATAATGAAAAGTGATGAAATGGAATTTTGTCGTTCAAATAAAAATGGAAAACAGTATATTTGTTCATTTTCTATCTTTTTATTTATTTATTAAAGATAGAAAACTTATTAAAAACGTAAATAAATGAAAAAATTGTCTTCTTTCACTGATGAATGAAAAGTTTTGTACAACAGTAAGTCGTTAAACAAAAAAATATAACTCAACTATTTAACTTAACTAAAATGTACTCAAATAAAAAAAAATGTGTTAGTATATAAATGTCTAATTAATACAATGTATATAAGTTGAAACGAACAATATCAGTCATACAATGATGTAAATAAATTACTTATAAGAAAATATGAGTATTAATTGGTCTTATTTTCAGTGTCCTTTGCCTTATCTTGTCGAGATTTGCGACCCTCTTCTTGGTCACTAGCATAAGGCAACCACTTATAAATGTAAGATTTCACATCCAGAGGACTGCATTTAAATGACGAGGCAATGGTATCTGTAAAATAAAGTAATTCTCATTATTTGAATTCTCTAAATAAAAAAGTGTCAAAATCGTGAATGTTAACGAACATTTGAAACTCTTAAAATAAGTATGGATTCAGTCTCTTTGCGCACCGTGTATGCCGTTATGTTTATAGTTTCAAGAAGGAAATTTACCTGCTTCGTTTGAAAATTTTACTGGGAACATTTCCTAATCGTCGTGTGGAAGAGTACAATTCTTGACCAAGTCATCTATTACTCCTTCATATTAGGGGGGAAATTAGGACACTCCTTTTTTGTTTTTTTCTCTATAATCCAATTTTTGGGAACCGCATCTCTGACAAACTTTCCATCAATCGTCTAGCTTCTCCCGCAAAAATTTGACAATGCAATACTTGCTGACGGCCATATTCTGAAATAAAAAAAAATGTTTGCTTGAAAAATAAACATTATTTTGTTATGAAAATTGAACTTTCATTTTATATACATTGTTGTTATAATCAAAACAATGCACATTGCTGTCAGGAAAAAGGGGCTCCGAATATATGTTTCCTCCTCAAATTTACGAATTTGAATTTTTAACCCATCGAAAGAATCAAAAACATTGTTTACGACAAAACCGTACTCAGCTATTTTTGATATGACAAAATTGATATGAAAACTTTATGTAAGTTTACGAAAAACATCATCTACTTTGGTTTCACGTGTATATTTTTTCTTTTCGCATCGTAAGTGGGTCTCGTTCCATTCAAGATAAACAGAATACGTTTTGATAACACTTTTATTCGCGATTGTTAAGGGAAAAATATACATAAATTAAGTTCGAACGAAGAAGTTCAAAAGTTCGAAAAGAAGTTTTGTAATAAGAAAAGCACAGGAACGTATTCTAGTCTCAAGAATAAATAATTTTTCGAGAAAACTAATTTCACGTGATTTCTTGCAAATAAATACAAAAAATAATTACTCTGAAGGTTGGAATGAAATTCGAGACCCACTCGAATGGGTCTCGAATTTAAAACGATTTTAAAAAAATTTCTTAGCGTATCAAAACAAAACCGTAATAAAGTATCACTGTTATTTTGGAGAAAAAAACCCATCATTCGAAGTCAGCTGGACATCGAAAATCAATTTAAAAAATTATATTTATGAAAGTAGTTTTAATTATAGTCTCACTTATCGTTCATCATCGATGTAGCAGAAAAATTCAATGTCTTCTGTCTTCTTCTTCGTTATGATAAAACAAATGAAAATCTGATTATCAAAACGTGTAACTTGGTACATTTATTTCATGCAAATTCTAAAGTGAGTTGAATGGAATGAAGATTTTCAATATTTTATACAACATTTTATGATCCCTCTTACACACTTTATTTGACCTTTAAAATAACAAAAGTAATTTTTTTCATGACTCATGTATTTTTTTAGATATTATACAACACATTACCTTCGATTTGACGATTATCCGATGAGATGCAAAGAAAACCGGCTCAATTATTGAAATTTTATTGTAACAAAAAGAAGTTACAATCACAAATACACGAAACGAAAAACAATATTTAAATTCCACATTAAAGGATTCAAATTCTTAAGTAAATCAAAAGTAAATTCTTAAATCGAATAACCGCAGATAAATATTTGGTAATTTGAATTAATATAGTGCTTTTGCGATTAAAAAATAATTAATTATACTTTTTATTTCATAGAAGCAGACCACTTACATGACCAACATGGACTACAATCAAAGAAATGTACTGATGAATATATTTTCAGACACATATTTTTTGCTTTGTTTATTTCATACGCTAAAAATATTCAGAAGACATGTAACGCCTGCTAATTTAAATTTCAAAGCAAAAACACAAAACGGCTGGTATTGTGTACAAGTTTAACTACTCAGTATTTTGCTCTGAAGCATAAAAACGAATGGTTAATTACTATAATTCAAATTAACATAATATTAGAAATCAGTGGGTTGTTGGATTCATGCAAAACATGAGTGTCAACAGTAATACGAATAACAAGTTCAAATCCCTCAACAACTAAGTTAAAGAAGTCGTTGCCAAAAATAGTACTATGATAAAATTCATCACTCCATTCATTGCAACATTTTTGTCTACGAAATTTTATCAAAAATCCAAAAAATAACAAAATTGACAACTGTGATAGAATTGGAGTTATGTATATTTTATTTCGCACGTGATTTAGAAGTGGTATTTTTTTCAACTGTTTGCGGTGGAAGAAATGAATGGAAAAAATTAGGTAGAATTCTCAAGGCTTAACTTTATAATACGTTGGATCGATATTGTGAATTTATGAAATGATATTCTAACAAAATGTTTTGAACAATAATAATATAGATCCGATTACTACAAAGTTGCGGATTTCAGTTATAAATCAGGTGCATTTAAAAATTGCAAACTGTTTCATCGCTCGATTATGGGATGGCGCGTGTTGAGCTAGGGCATGGATCGAATGACTGTATCACATCCCATCGTAGTCAACCTGACGCCAGTTGCGCCCGCGTATATGTAATTAATATATAAATCGTCGGTTGTAACTCATTCGACAGCAGCGCTTCATGAAGCAAGAAGCTTTTATGGCTGCTCGTGTAACCCGATACCGCATGCATGTGTATCCAGCACGTGCCGAAAGGGCGCATTCTTGGTTCTGCACTCCGACGATCCGCAATTTGTCGGTTCATTGCTTACGCAGCACGCGCCAAAAACTTGTGGTCTTTTTTTGACAAACCACTCTTCATTGCAACAGAATCTAAAAACGACCCAGATAAAAATGTATAAACGACTCCATCCGTGTACCATGAAATTTTTATAATTTTTCTAAATGCAACCATACAAGTCCCATTGTGGACCATATATAAATTAAACAGTATTTAAACATGTTCCTCACGTGTATATACACTTATCCAAATAACAAACGTAACACTTCCCATAAGAAATATTTTTATAAAGTGTTGCGTTTCTTATTTGGACCAGTATATTATTTGGAATTTTCATGAATTCTTACATCAATTTTTACTTGTGAAACGTTTATCCTTTTACAAAAACAATTTCTATGTTCTAGAGAACATCTGCAAGATTTATCTTGAAGTGATTTGTTTTTCTGAACTCACAGACCATAAACCACAGTTTAAAAATATTTATTGCAAACAAGTTTACAGACAGGCTTATCATTAAAATTCAGTCAGATCAGAATTTTATTTCGGAAAGTGCATTCGACTGAAGCCTTTTCTAGGCATTTCTGCAGGGATTCCTTTTGTGATTTAATCAAATTCAGTGAAAATTAATTAAGCTTCGATTAGACGTCTAATTGATTCGATTTCAAATACAAGACTCAGAAAACTCGATTAGAATGAAAAATTCAAACCAGTGTCGATGGAATGTGTGCGCATGCTATAAAAAAGTTGTAAGAATCTTTCAAAACCTTTTGTTGATTTACCATGTATAAGAGTTCAATTATAATGACTCATTTTTCAAACGAATTATAAAATTAATTATTGGTGACACGAAGCGAGCGATATCACTTCGGTGTAACAAAAAGCGCATAACCTGTTACGAGAAAAATAAAACATTTAAATGTGCGCAGTAGCAAGGCTGAATAACAAGCTCATCGAGATCTGTCGGAAACGGCATCAAGAGACGGTAGATATCTGTTACTGGGCTTGGCGCGCGTGCTTTCTTCCAGCAAAAGGGTAGTGGTCTCACCTGCCACACAGGTGCCCCCTTCTCCTTCGTTACCTCATCGTAATTCAACCTGTAATAGCCACTAATGTACCTGCACTAGTAACCTTGCCGATGTGTTTATTTCCTTCTTCTAAATATTACATTTAAATTAGACAAAATAACATAAACATTTATCCATTTCATCTTGTCTCCTAAGTATACAAAAATGAACGTTTTGAACTAATTTACTTTCACCTTATAGTAGTGAATAAAATCGAGAAGCCTCTAACCATTATTTCAATTTTTCAATCAAACAATTTTTATAGAGCAAGTTATTTTTATTAAAAATATACCAACAATAATTCGCAATCTGTTTTTTACCAAAGAATATAAGGAATGATTATTATCTGCTGAGAACAAACATTAAAATCTTTTTGCACACATAACCGTTTTATTACCGGTCGCATAATTCTTTCTCAAATTAGGCTAAACGATCGAGCAAACAATAAAGTTTTCGAGCGGCTGCCATAATCGTATCTCTGAGCCTGCCGTCAGAGTGAATTTCGTCTGAATTCTTTTGATCGGCACTCCACACTGCGAGACCTGTGTGTACATATATAAAGTCTGGAATCGGTCGTCGGTTTACTTGTCACGAGGAATTATTTTGCACGCATACAATGCTTCTCGAAAAACGAACATCAATGTACAAATTATTGCTTACAATTAATCATTTTACTCCCATCACACTTTTTCGTGCTTATATAGTAAATCTACAAATATCAGTAACAAGAATGTATATAATTACTTTATAAGCCTGATAATTGTAATTATAATTTATACTCTTCTTTTATAATTATTTTCATTAGATTCAACACTGATAACTTCATTTATGTGTCATATATGGAACACATGTTAAAAATATGTTACTTTACTCTAAAAACATTAACTTGCGATATATTTTCTGTATATCATATAGTCTATTTTTGTTAATTGGTTTTTCTTTTATATAAACAAATTGATTTATTTAATATAAACGTGGCATATATGCAGGAAATTTAGCATACATATTACCTGGGTCTGAACCAAAGTACCTACACCTATACGGCGTAGTTCACATTTTTTTTCTGAAGGATCCATTTGATCAGAAAAAGAAATCACTTTTACTGATCAGAACAATCATCTTCAGAATCTGTTTAACAAATTTAAGTCGATTCATCCGTTCATTTCTTAAAAAATACTTACACAAAATGTGAAATCAGGTCGAAGAATACCCATATAAAAGTAGATCAAAAAATTATGTTCATTAAAAAACTGTTGATAAAAAATGATTAATGCCGAACGTATATAGAATAACGATAAGGTATAAAATCATTCAATAAATCGTGTTACTCATTTTTGGAGCAGTGTTAATGGCACGCTCTCGTATTGGGTAGTTTATCTTGGACACACTTGGATGCGGCGAGTTTTATCAACGGCCG
Source organism: Trissolcus brochymenae (assembly GCA_030523145.1). Taxonomy (NCBI): domain Eukaryota; kingdom Metazoa; phylum Arthropoda; class Insecta; order Hymenoptera; family Scelionidae; genus Trissolcus; species Trissolcus brochymenae. Next base: position 44,295 of record JAQQRF010000311.1, on the reverse strand, counting down.
GTTGGGCGCAGCTTGTCGTGTCGGCGTTGGCATCGGTTAATTGCAGAGAAATCGGGCAAAAAAAGGAACATACCGCGCGCGACACGTCCATGGATTTGGCGTTAAGGAGATCGGATGACAATTAAGCAGGGATCCAGTAGATATCGAGATGACAGCTGCCTCCGTGTGTAACTGGATCCGGCTGGGCCAGCCGAACGCGCCATTTCCAAACGTTACGCCAATTTTCTGTAATTACGCGAGATTGCGACCGATGTCGATTTTATGCGACAGATCACCGGGCGCCCGCGAGACCTAATGAGACTCAACTCACCATAAATTGGGTTCAGGACGATACAAAAATTTAACCCATACTTATAAGGCTTGAACAGAAAAAAACATCAGAGACATCATTTTTTTTAATAAACAACACATTTTTTTCCGATGAAAATACCAGATTTGGACAAAATATCTGTAAATTGCAGTAATCCTGTTTAATATAATTTAGTAACACAATTTAAAATACAAGTTCTCTTATATTTTATTTTTTATTTCTAGGGAGGCTTGCCCCCCTCAGAAGAAATTTAATTTGTCTTCCGATAGTTTGTCCATCTGATATATTGTCCCTCACATTATGTCTCTGATATTTTGTGGCGGAAACCAAAAAAAACAGGAGAGAATTAATTGACGTGTGCATTACTGTAAAAAAGATTACACAAGATTTTAATGTCAAAATGAACATGTATATTTGTTGGTATACATATGTCAAGAACGTATACATATGTTGTGTTATGGATTTTATTCCAAAGTTAAATTTTTATAATTTTTTAGGCAAATATTGTCTGTAAGAATTAAAAAAACTATGAATTAATTCATAAAACATAATTCACTTTGTTCCGTCGAAACGGAACAGAATTTTAATAAACAAATTGTTTATTTATTAATAAACAAATAAACATCTGTTTTAAGAACTTTCGAATATTTTTACTGCGCTTATAAATTTTAGTTCAAGTTTCAAGCATATTATTTAAACACGATAAAAAAGGGATCAAATTTTATCTTTTCAAGATTTTTAACTATTGTTTGAATTTTTTGTTGATGTATTTTGAATCTAAGAAGTGTTGCCAGATGTGAATTTTCCTGGGAACGAAATCTTAGCGTTATCGAGTTTCGATCTAACATTTAAACCTTTGTTCAATGAAAATTTATGATAGCAAGTTTCATATTTTTATGATTACATTTTAAGACACAGATATGTTGTTTTTTCTTTTTTATTCATAAAGAAATGTAAGTGGGGGACAACCGAAATTTTCGTCTTCATGTCTTGATTTCCTCAGTGCTGTTCTAATCCTCTCGTGAACGCGGTCGGTTCTCCCCCAGTAACTCTAATTTATACTTTATAATTTTTGAACGTTGTACTTAACACTTTAATCATTTTTTCACAAGTTTTATCCGCAGCGTGTAAATTTATCAAGAGGTTTTTATGCCGTTCAGGCTTTTCCTCTAGGTGGAATAAATGTTTACATTTATTTCCACCAATTAACGCATTTTTTATCATTGAACCCTATCCGAAACGAAATTAAATTGAGATCCGCGCGCACGGATCTTGATTACGCGACGATCATAATTTTCGATCGTACACACTTTAGATTTAATAGGACGCACTCTAACGTCGATACAATCTCTAATAAAATCTAGGAACAAAAACTGAAGCCCCTTCAAAAATTGACGTAACCATTGAGTTCAAAATCCGGGATCGAATGATAGAAAGTCAAAGAAACAGAGAGTGCAACGTTCTTCGATTAGCCAGCTGTCATAAAAGGGAACTATATACGATCCTTAAAATAAATAAATTTGAGTAAAACAGAACGATGGTCGTGAATTTGACATGAATCAAGTAGCTTATCCAAGAGCTTATCAGTGAAGAAATGTGAATTTATCTCGTGTTTCGATTATTTCAAATAGGCTTTACTCATCCTGCATTACTTCCTGCCTGTTTTTTTCTTTTGTTCCATTTTAACTTACGGGAACGACTGGGCAGAATAGCACACCTGGCCATTCAATTATCGGTATATCTCAACCGCTATGTAGGTTCAACCTCTAACCTGTAAAAATTTTTAAACAATATCATTTTCTGGCGTAAGATTTTAACTTTTCTTGGTAGCGTGTAAGAATCACTATAATTTTTGATTATTAATTTTTAACTTTAACGTGATTTAAAATAAGATTGAAAATAAGTAAAGTTCTGGAATAAAATTCTAGAGAATGTTTGTTGTTAAATCAAAATTAAAATGTATTATTTATCAATTTACCAACTTTATTTGTCTCTGCATTACACTTGAGTAATAATTGAATATTTTAATTGAAGATCAAGCCTTTGACTCAATTGTAACAGTAAACTCATGAATGGAGGGTGTAAATGTAGACCAGTAGTTTTTCCTGTGCGTATCATTGTTAGCAACTTGAAAGAAGTCGCAAAAAGGCCCAAGTTGAATGAAAACCAATTCGAGTCAGTTTCGAACGTGCCTACTATTTCATTCACTCCTTTTACATCTTCTCGATCGACTTGTATTCGGTTTAATTACACCATTTCAACAAAACAAAGTCTCGATTAATGAAATTAAAACAAGCATCACTTTTTTTCTTACTTTCGTAAAAAAATTTGCAAATTGACGATAATCATTTCACTACAATCCATGTAATGGTTTATTATATTTTCAGGCTTCTGCATATAAAAATAATGATGAAGCTTTTTAAGAAAATGTTAATTACACATGAGGTAGGAACAGCATGATGTATGCACACACGTTTTCCGAATTTTCGAAATCGAAAAACGAAACAGATGATTTTGAGAGATTACAGTGTAGTATCAAGAGTAGTAATTTTCTCGTTTCTTCGAGCAAAGGACTACGTATACTCGAGCAAACACTGAAATTGTAAAAGTAGGCTGCGGAATCAAGTCATCCTGCTTTTCAATTTCAGTAAAAAACTTATGCGATTGGTCGGACTCGACATTGTCAGTTTGGCACTACACCTGTATTTTTCGTTTGATATGAGACAATAAAAAAATACCATCAATCAAAAACGTATTATTTTATTTTAGAATTATGGAATTTGTGAAATTTAATAAGTTTTCTTTTCTTCTAATTCAAAAAATTTCAGCATTTTAAAAATGATGTTAAAATTGCAAAAGAAATCTTCAAACTATACGATCAATAATATTTCATTAGCAATTTTGTAGCAAATCATACAAAGTGCTTTTATAGTCTTATTTATTTATGATGAGCGACAATGATGGATTGTAAGTTCTAGTTGAGTATGAAAATTGACAAAAAAGTGATTACGCCACGTGACGTTACGATGAAAAAAAAATATCATTCGTTCTACATACAATATAGGAAACAAATACGCAATTTTTAGAAGAGTTTAAATACGTATGTTTTTTTCTTTACTTCGGTAAGTATATACCAATTTGAAAATTCTGCTCGGTTAAAAATTATGAAATATAAGAAATATAAATTGATTGCTTCATTAATATATAGTTGGCAATAAAAAAACGCAGAACAAAGTGTTGTTCTTATAAAAATTCTGTTTTTTTTTATTTGGCCTGTTTTGTACAAATAATTTAAATATTCTATTAATATTTTTTTCTTCGCATCACACGAGTTAGGCCTTCTACAAATATTATAATTTGAAACAGAGAAGATATTTTTGAAATAAAACAATAAAAAAACTCGGAGATTCATAACAAATGTTCATTAAAAAAAATTTCATCATTTATAACAATTCGATTTGTTTTAGATGTCAAAATTGCCATACCTTTCTCGAAAAAAAGAGCAGATTGAATGTAACTTTTATTTTAATAAGAAATCATAAATCTGATGTGAGAATATCAAAACTTCTTATTACCACTTGAAAAATGAGCGAAGAGGGCGAACATAAACGAAAAGAAGAGAGGAACATCGAGGCTAAGTTCATTGAAATCTCAGCTGAATTGTGGTTTGACTGGTCGTTTGAAAATCCGAACACTGATGTATAAGAGCCGACAGGTGCAAGGGCCGAGCAATTTAAAAAAAAAAAATTATTCCATAACATCTTCCGCAAGATGAGCCAAACGTCGACGAGCCTAACATCTAGAATTGATAACACTAATCGAATAAAAAAAATGTTGTTTCGTTCCAGCTTTATGACCATACAAATTATTTTTCTTGTTTACAAAAAACATGATAGTTTACTTAAAAAATTGCTTCTCTAACCAGGATCTAAATATTATAGTTTTTTTTATCAATAATTGGTCCGAAAAAGAATTTTCGGACCGAAAACATTCGAAACATCCGAAAACATTCTTTTTTAACTATTTAACTCTGTTTTTTCAATAAATTTTAACGAAAGTAAATTGTTTCACTATGAAAGAGGAAGAAAAAAAACACTGCATTGAAGTTGTTCAAAACTGAAGGTTAGTTCTTCTAATAATTTTATAAAATTTTTTGATATTATTTAATATATTAAAATTAAAAAAATTTCATTATTAATTTATCATATTCACAATTAAAAATCGTGAAAAAAATGTGAGTCTGGAAGTCTGGAACAAAAAGTGAATCGATTAATGTAATGAGATTTAATGTAGATTTTGATAAAATTGTAGCAAGAAAAAAAGTTTAGTGCGATTGATATAAAAAATTAATCGATACTTGTTAACCAAATAAAGCAGCGAAGTTAACGCAAACAAGTCCAAAAATGGTTCGGGATAAAAAGCAAACTTTCGCTGTCTAAATCGCGAGGACACCAATTAAATGATTATAAATATATTTTGGGTGGTAAAAATAAAAGCGGAACCTGATGATGGGCATGTGCGGTTTTTTGACCACGTTCAAATTCGGAGTGGCTATTTCGGCAAAGGGAAAAAAACTGATACCCATATCAGTACTGGGTTTGAAACCCGTTCGGTTTAATCGAGAGAAATCACTTAAGTGGTTGTCTGCGATAATCCATGTAGCGCACGTAATATGCCGAGCGGAAAGCAAATGATAGCTGGTCATACGCCCAATTTCCATAATTTGTTTCTTGTTCATCGCTCGCATGTACCGTTGCTCCTTGCATGTGTGCGTTTATTCGTCAAGTGTGTATCGCACGTGTGAATTTTGCACTACATTTATATCTTGAAATTATCCTTCTTGCGTGATTCATTGTGTACATCAAAATTTGCGCGATAAAACGCACCGACACTTGACACGATCAAGTTGTATACAATAACGGCATCCGAATCAAACCATTTCCAACTCAAATTATAATAATTAAGTGTTAAGTTTCTCCACTAATGACAAATTTAATTGATTTTTCGTCATTTCATAAATAATCATCTTTCGAACATTTCGTATATTTACAATATAATTTATATTATATCTAAAATTTCGTACCGTCATTTGAATTTTGAACAATTCATAATCAGAGCATTTTGTCACAATGCGTTGATGCAATCCACGTGACAAAAATAAAACTTTATGAAAATGAAGAATAATATGCGTTCGTCTCAAATGCGTCAAGTCACTCTCGCTGTCAAAATCAGATTACAAATGCCGTCATCAGTCATCGTCAAACAAATTGGTTACCGCTGCAGCAAAACAATTTACGAACGAATTCAAATTTAAATTTCACTAACGCAACAAGACATTGTATATTTACATAAGTATAGTATTTGTTTCTTGACTCTTAAGTCACGAATATCCTATTTTTACGATCAATAAATATTCTTCCAAATCTAAAATAACAAAGTTGTGGTCGATCAAAAGTAGAGCTTTTTACAAAATTATATCGCTCCAGTTACAATAAATCGATAAATAAATACATACATTCTTCAAAATTGTATGGAAAATTGAAATGACATAGTTCTGTACCTCATGGACGAATTGTCAATGACGATGTGAAAAACTTGCAATAATTAGTAATGGATGAAATGAATTATCGAATATGAAATGAACATCACCGTAATATATTTCTATGATAATATTGTTATTAGAGTTATAATTAATTCATCGTAAAAAAAACTTGTTAATTTGTTTTTTATAATCATTCTGAAGTATTTAGAATTTGGTTCAGAGAATCTTCACAAGTGTCTCTTGTGAGAAATCGAGCATTTATAAAAGATTTTTTATATTTCATCAAGAGGCTTATTCAAATTTGAGGTTTATAGTAAAACAAACAAAAAATTGTGTATAAATATGATATAAATTACGATGGACTCTTTTGACATGACGAAAAATTTGATCTCATTCAATTAATTCTCACTTCAACCGACAATGACAAATTTGATAAGTTCAGGGAATGCCATTGAAATTTCACACCTATTTTGTCCGAACTTCTTTCATTCACAACTGAGTCTCAATAATCAAAAGGATTGGGTAAAGAATCTTCTCAAATAGAAAGCGTTGAAAATTGAAAACAGGAAAAAAAAAGTTTTATTGATGTGTGAAAATATTATTTTTTCCCCCGTAAAAAATTGGTATGAAAACAAATTGACAATAATAAATTCAATGTTGATTGTACAACGGAAATAAGTTAGAATCACTTTTTCTCCACAAACTTGTGATAAGTATAAATAAAATAAGTCAAATTTTATGTTACCTGATTCGGTATCAAAGACGCTCAACGCCTGATTTCATATTCTGACATGTTCATGTAATTCTTCTCTGGTAAGCTTGTCTTATCAGTCGCAGAAAGTACACGCATATATGTCTTTACTATATGTATTCCTTTTTTTTAATTGCATTTCCAACGATCCATTCCATCCTCATGCATCCTGGAAAATAAAAAAGTTACAATTTTGAAATAACATACAAGATTGGGAAAAGTAACGATTTATATTAACCCATGTAAAAAATTTATTTATTGCAAATGAAGAATTTATTTTAAAAAAATTTCCTATATATGAGCATTAAGAATAATAAGTGAATTCAAAAAATATCATCAATTTTATTTCATTATTAATTCAAAAGAGTTATTGAGTTAAAGTGTAAATTTGGGTCACTGCGACTCGATGTAGGAATTAGCTTACGTGTATCACGTGTATTTTGCTTTCTTGTTCTTTTTGCGTCGTCTTCTTCACCTGTCGGTTGGACGGCTTGCTTTTATTGTCTGATCATATTATACTTATGCGCAAATAGGAAGAAAAAATAAACTTAATTGTATCATTTTATCATACCAAAAACCATTTGACATGATATTTAATTTAACATAAAAATGTAATCAATTGTTCAAATTTAAGTAGAAGTAATCTCTGAATGTACAAAGTTATACCAAACAAATAAATCTAAACCAAAAACAGTTTTTCCTTGCAATTAAATTGAACAAAGAAACTTGCAATTAAATTTACAACTATAACTTGTTCACAAACAGAACTGTTTTAATTAGTTTATTTTCATAATGATTGACTGAACGTCTCGGTAGAATAATCTCTTTTACGGTAAATAAATTAATGATCGTAACATATGAGAATTAGTTTTTGAATGTGCCTACCCGCGTTACGAAATTCTGATTAAACAAGTTAATGAAGTGTTCAAAAGATGAGCGTTTTATGTTCAATCAAATGTTTATTGCTAATTGTTAAAATTCCGTTCTAAATTCAATTAGCAAACATCAAATCATGTAACGCTTTGATTCAAAATTATGTCACATGAAATAATTTGTTAATTACGTAAAAAGTCAACATTAATTTACAAAGACCATTTTTTTTGTTCGAAAAAAAATTATTCAATTGATTGTTTGTGAGAAAAAACCAAAAGCACGTACAAAACAGCATGTATGTATTTTCCTATGAAATACTTTTGTTTCATATAGTTGCCCTTTAAATGTTGCACATTATATGAAATATAAATATTGGTTTCATATTTGTAAAGAAATCGGTGGCATACATGAACCCATCTATGTATCACATAAATAGTACTAATATTAGTAAAATATGAGTAATTAGTAAAAACTAATCTCTCGGAGCGACGTACAAATGTTGAGTTAGGTTGTGTTATGTACATTTACATTCTACTATAAAAGTAGATGCGACTCTTTGGAAGCGTGTGAGACAAAATATCATGAACCTCACATCGGATTGAATAAACCGTTACGCAAAATGCTTGTATTTCGCGTTGGTTCGGGTGTGCTCTGCTTGCCAGATGACATGACACGACTACTTTGAGAGGCAGGGATGTGTGTGTAGAGGCGGACACAAGGTAAAAGCACCAGGTTGAAAAAGAAGGCAGACAGAAAATATACGCACTTTGCTGAGACTCGCCGAAGCGTGTAGCTGCGTGTGCATGTTTTATATGGCCTAGCTCCCACGAGCTGGCACGGCACGTGCCCCTCGCGTGCCATTGAAGTCATCCTCTGGTCGTTTGACCTCACTTATTACCCTTCCGGGATTTCCTGCAACCTCCCTCATAACTATATTCCGTGCATAATATATAAAGCCACAATTAAATCCCCCGATGAATAACGAGCCTGCTCCTTTGCAATTAACCTCGAAATCGGCATTCGTTTATTCTGGACCTCTCTCGGCTTGATTATTCGCATTCGATTCACGCGCACATCGTATGGCCCGAATATCTCGTGTCATTTCTTTATTAAACGCCACGATTATGCTTGCAGCGTACCAAGAAGCCGTTCGCAGTTTTTCTCAGGAGCTGAATTAATGAGTGGCAGAAAAACTGGTCTCGGGATATATGTATGTTACCGTATATACTTTGACGCTTGCAACAGGAGTCAAAGTATTTGATGGACTCGCGCGCAAACCGATCGCTTCAACATCGCGAGGCTCCAACAAATCTCACGGCGGCGAATATCTTTTGGCATCAAAAAGTGATGCATTTCATGTTTCGTGTTTTACACATCGTAGTTATTTCTATATTGAAAAATGTGTCGAAGCAACCGCAAGGTTTCCGATCCCTTTTTTTTGTACAAACTCAAATGGTTGTAAAATTTGCTCATTTGTATAATATTCGGTTTCTGAGTGCAGTCGAGTTTTCAGACCACTTCTTCAAATATCTCATGTCGGTTAAATGACTTTTTTTTTAAACGCAACAATTTGAAATTCAAGCGGTGTTCTGCTTGCATAGGGGCGCAACAGTTTCACGCTTGGCCTCTCTTATGAATCGTCGTGTGGTGCTTCATTTAATCACCACGTATATATGTTTCAGTCCCTCCAGGTGTATACGATATTCTTGTGCTTATGATTACCAGTCCGTTTTATCCTTTTTTACTGTTTTGTTCTTTTTTCTCATCAGCATTCGTTTCCAAATCAAATATACAAAAAATTCTGCGATTTCATATTATCCAGATTTCTTTTTTCAATATTTATCTCATTTTTGTTTCAACAATATTAATTAATCAGATTATGAATTCAATAAAATTAACTCAAAAAGCAGAATATTTAAATACAAAATAAAGAGTGAATAATAAAAATAAGTTTGTGGTTATATAGTCGTTCTGACGCAACTGGCACATGTTACCTACTGCCTACAGGTATATATGATGACACCAGATGTCACTACAAAGTTACGTTCGTATGTCATCGAGGTTGCTATTATGATTAAACATTAAATTTTTCGGTTAATGATGTGTTAAACAATCTAATAGACAGACTCGATTTTGTAGCGCTTCGTGAGATTTCTTCGAGCTTGCTGATATATTTTTGAAACATTAAGGTCATATAAGGTTTAATTGTTTACAAAAACGAGTCAAAATTATAAAAAGATTGTATGCATATTACAAATTATACCAGAAAATTCTCGAACTTGTAATAAATCTTCATAATAAAAAAGTTTGAGTTAATGGGTCATTCACAATGAACATGCGTGATCAGTGCTCCCCCATGGTAAAAAATAGGATACATAGGCACTTCGCACGTTCATTTTAAAGAACCCCTGAATTTTTTAAATAAATAAAATCTGATATCAATTTGATTCTATCGATCCAAAATAGATTGTTTCAAATGATTAATAATTATAATAATCTTAACATTTTATGATTAATTCTGTTATATGTTGTTAATGTCTGCTTAATAATATTGAATTAAAAAAAATTAATCTTCGTATTTTGCAAATTAGTGATGTATGTATGTATGAATATATAAATTTTTTGATTGAAATGTATATCGACTTGCAGTATTTTGGATTTAATTTTTAAGAGAATCACAGATAACTAAATGAAAATATCTGGTAATCATTTTTTCATTTTAAATTTATTCATGAATGATTAAAAAGGGTAAACATTAGAAATAAAATGAAATTGTCAACTGTGTATATTCTCTCTTAATAAGAAAAAATGGTAAATTGATGCCAAAAATTTAATTTAGGTTCATAGCAAAAAAAATCATTATTTTTTGAATAAAAAAGTATTTCAGTTTTTGTACACAGTCGTTGGGATGAATTAGTCGAATGATTTTCGACCAATTTAAAAACAATTCTGCGCAATGGAATGGTTATGGACAGCGTGTTTCCTCTCATCCCTGACCCATTTTCGAGCATACATTTTGAGATGCCTTGATTAATTTGCCGACGCGCAATGTCTGTTGGAAAACACTCCTCTTATCGGGAAGTTGTATAATTGTTGATACTTTTTTACGAAACTGTGCATGATGTGTGCAGCTGTAGATATTTCAACGGTCAAAGCAGCTGCAGTTTTACACTCTTGAAAGACATTGCATGAGTACGTGCGCCGCGTGTACGCGTATACATTTTACTAAACGCGACTGTACGCGTGAATATATCTTACGGACAAAAACAAGCTTGCATAATTCGCGCTATAATTATGCGTTGAAGAATCATTTACGGACAAAATGTTTAATTCCTTGTTTCTATTTGTTTCAAACTCTCTCATCATGGCCTCAAAATGCTGTTATATTTTTTATCTGATTTGGATAAAACTTAGAGTAAAACAAAAATCTAAACTCAAACAAATTCTGGTGACCTGAAAATCATATTTTTTAACACAAAACATTTTTTGATTTCGAATATGTGAGACGGAAAATTATTATCTGGTGCAAAAAAAAACTTATTCTTTAACAAAAAATAAATCATTTTCATTAGTTCTACCAAAAAGGTTTTTCATTATAATATCAATACAATTATTTTTCAGCATTAAAACTGTATACACAAAAGCTCGGTTAGAATGAGATTAATGATAATTTATTCATCAAAAAGACTTTCTCCTTTTGATGTTACATCTGTACGTTGCCATAAAATTAAACTAAACGCGTTTTAGGGTATGAAAACTTGTTTTGGTATTAATCAAAGATTTAATTTGAATTAAGAATGGTTATGGGCCTTATGGGTTTTTTTATCAATCAACTATTAAAAAATTTGTTCGAATAAAATAGAATGGCATCTTGTCTAGCCGTTAAAAAATATTGGCACAATTTGTTGTGATGACAAGGCACTTCACGAGCTGTGACATGAGGATGTGGTAAAAGTCGTTGGGCGCACTTTCCGTTGCAGTAGGTTAACAAGTAGTCGAGCACTTTGGGCAAGAAATAAGGAATAAGAGGGGCCGAAGGTGGGGCGCGACGAGGAAGAGGAAACACACTCACTCGATGCAAGAGAGTGGTTGGCGCGTGCCGGCACGTGCCCAACTTTGTATCTACGCAACACCGCAACTATTCAGTATAATGGGCATAATAAACTACTTTTTATCCTCGTTAATAAAATCCAAACTACTTCAATAAATTTACTTATTTTCGCCAAAATCATGAAACGTCATATAAGTTTGTGGTTTTTTACCTTACAAATTAATTTGTTATTTATTGTGTTTAATTTGTGATTTTAATGTGTACTTGCTTTGAAATTATAAGTACGAATTATTTTGTTTATGTCAAATACGTTCAAAACTATGAATTTCATTTCAAAATTTATTTATTGAATATATAACAACTATAGACTTGTATAAAACGAAAAATCAATTTTCTAATTTTATCAATACTTATGCGTACCAATTATTTCTAGTTAGGGATCGGTGTTGCGGATAATTCAAATTGCATCATGAGAACGCTGTGTCTGTGCACGCTATAACTTTTATATCACAACTCGACAATGAAAATTTTAATGACAGATGATTGTATATACACTTGATCGTAAATTAAAGACAAGGTATTTATTTTTCAAGAAACTTTTATTTTAGATGCAAAATTAGCGAGTGAAGTATACTGATTATATGTAAGTATACAAAAATTGTATCGTCAAGCTTTAAAACCCGATTGGGGAAGAGAGTAAAGGGTGAGATTATTGATGAATTTTTAAACGAGTTTGTTTCCAGAAGTGAATCGATTTCTTCAACTGCATCTAAACGTCAATACTTTGCTCATCATTTAACAAAAAAAAATGCGGCTCTACGAAAAGTATATAAAATTCTATTCAGTTACAATCTAAAAGCTTTTTATACAGAGAAATATAGTAAAATTTGTTCAAATCAAGTTTTTATCTTTTATTTTCGATTATCTACCAGTTATTATCTTTCATTCAATTCAATATTATTTCCAGTTTTTTGTCTACAACAGAACAACTGGCTGCAAGCGTAGATAATATAGGAAAAATTGAGGTTTTTGTGATGGAGGGACCCTCTTCTTCAAACAAAAGTAGTTTGATTTTCTAAACCGACAGATTGTTTCAGCTTTCGTTCATAATCAATTAATATGCAGTCGGGATTTTCTCGTGCATCCAGCTGGTGACGAAGCATTTGACGTGAAACACCTTGTGAAAATATGCAGGTAGCTGGATTTCCATAACTTACTTAGACTGACCGTATGTCGTACCAGGTGAACCGCTATATTACCGACTCCACCATCATTATCAAATCATAAAAGCCTAATTTCATTTTCTTTATATTCAATTATTTGACATATTCAACGAAAATTGATTTTTCATTTGAAAGTGCGAGTGGGATGGCACGCGGTCAAATATTGGCGATGAAGTTCGTTACGCGAAAGAAGCAATTTAAAATTGTAAATTTTTTCAATTTCCGCGAGATGTTGGGCGGGGTCTTTGACCATCGTGATAGCCACCTGCGCATTCCACCTCTCCGCGCAGTTGGCCGTTGGCAGGATTAAATGTTCGGTCGAAGGATGCGCCGCTTGCTCGACTGGTTATCCGGACTCGTGCTTAATTAACGGCACCCCGACGCCAAATTTATTTATAATCTAGCGCCAGATTTTGATGCTCCATTCGTTATCTCAATTGGCGCAAGAAAAATGTCGTTTGCGATCTGCTGGCTGTTAACCGCCGCGTATACACATCCAATTAGTCTGGCAAAATTTGTTCTCAGCATTGAAGGTTCCCGAAATCAAAAAACAGCGCCGAGTGATGCTTATATCACGTTCAATTATCGCGGGTTTCACTTACTGTAAAAGACGTCCATTAAAGTGATAAAACCTGGCAAACGTCATCTCCAGAGGTCTTAATAATAAGCACACCATCAAATGGCTTTCACGTTTCAGGTAGCCGACCTGCAGAGATAAGCAATAATTTACAATTATTTTGCCGCAAAAATGACCCATTTGAGACGAAAAAATGAAGAGTGCACGATAAAAATCTGTCTTTATTGGCCGCGTGTTCACTTCAAGTGGGATTTAATTTGACTTTCATTCGGTCTCTAATGTGAAAATGTGTTGAGAAATGAGTGTAAAATTAAAAAGCGAAATTTAAACAAATGGGTTCACTTCAAGCCACATATATTATTTTATTTTTAAGCTATCGTGTTATGTACAGTACCTGTCCTTTTTTTTATACGTCAGGCAATAAATGTCTATATACATATATATAGACATTGTATCGACGGCAGAGGCGATTTCATCTCTTCGATTTCTTTATCGGTTATTGTCTGACACAAGTTGATTACATGATCTCGGGGTATGTGTATGCTGTGCAATTACGCTCAAAGCTATTCGAAGGGTTGAACACTTATTATATTAGATTTATATGATTTATGTATATCATAACAAAATTGGTCCAGTGTGTGATTGCTTCATTTCAAAATTTGGGCTCATATGATTTGCTTGTACATTTTAATTGCTTTGAGAACAACTGTCTATGAATTAGTCTGTATATAATATATCATAAAAGTTGATGGAAGCATAAAAAAATAGTCTGTGCAAATTAAATGATGTCTATAGAAAAGTTGATATTGACAGTGAAAAAGAAAAATGTTTTATAGTCTACAAATAATTTTACAATTTATGGATTACATCTTGAGATTGTCTATAAGTGAATTTGTATTCAAACTATAGCCATGATTAAAATTGAAAAATTAATGTTGCAAAATTGTTTGTTCTTTCTAACGGTGTGTTACATATATTTTGCATACTGATCAGAGGGACATATAACTTTTAATGAAAAAAAGGGGATACCAATGAAGAAGAAAAAGTTATGGTTGTTGTGAAAGTCTGAAACTGGATGATGGCAGACGAAAAGGATGATTGTAACATGCGATGAATCCGAGTGAGAGAGAAGGCTTTTCTTTGCGGAACAACAGAGAGTATAGGAATCGCAGAAAAAGTTTTGGTCTGGGGTTTCCGGTTCAAGCGTGTCGCGGTTGTCATGATCGCAATTACGACTATGGGGTAATTGTGTGACTTCCCGCATTGCGAAATGTGTACATATCGTTTGCGGAAAGGCCGGCTGAAAGAATCAAAGGAACACGAACGAGTTTGCGTGTGCTCCCACTGGGGTCGAGGTTTTGAGAGTGCGAGAGATTTTGCACATCCTCTCGTGCTGAATGGCGTGAAAGTTTAAGTTTGACTGTACAAGTCCTCCGATCGATCCGCCGGCGTTGCAAACGGAACTCCCACGGCGAGAAATGCCAACAGTTATAGGCGCTTTCGTTTCCCATTGTGCCGATTTATAACTGTTGATAATACCCTGCTTTTTCGTAACACAAAAGCCACGTCAATTTCAGTTTCACGGCTTCTCAAAAGCATGACTCCAAAAACGTATCACTCCATTTTTCTTTTTTTAAGTATATCTTTACAATTTATTTTACAATATTTATACAAATATTATTAACGTTACATTAGAACTATGAGTTGAATTGGATTTTCTGTTAACATTTTCGTTAGATTTTTTTTGAGCATTCAAATTGCTAGTAAATTGTTTACACATTTTTTTATTATTTTCTTTTTTATTCTATAATAATAGCTACAGAAGAAATAAATGTATAAATTTAAGGTTTCAATATTTGGTCCACTAAACAAATGCTAATTTATTATTCAAATCAATATATATATATGTATATCACAAGAAACATAACATATCAACAAAATAAGTTTCTTCTTATTATACGCACGATCACACCATATTCGATTCATTCCATACAACAAAAGCTCCATTTTTTGTTTGTTGAAAAATCAACGAAACGTACTGTTATATTGGCAACTTTGTAATACACATATACTGGTTTATTTTTGGCAAATCAAAGTAATATATGTAAATTACGCACGGACGGAAATAACGGTACCTGATGTGAATTGCACCCTATACGTGCCATAAAACTGCTGCAGTTATACATATCTTTGTATAAGCGGGCACTCCTTTTTTTTCGGTACCAGCAAATCTGCGAGCGGCCCTCCAGTGTATGGACCACAATTGAAAATAACATATCGCCGGACATCGACACGCGATCTCGGCCCAAAATTCCGTTACGGGCTATTCGCGCTCCAAATTTCCTGCTGTATGTACACGCTGCCGTAGTTGCACACGTGAAACGTTGTAATAACGATACGCTTCGCTTTGATAATACTTAGCTATACGCTCACAAGGTCAATCGCAATAACCAATTCCACTCACAATGTAATTCGTATATAACTCCCTGGCCTGCTCTCTTTTTTTTACTCGTTCAGTTAATTCGGCTTCCGATCGAAATAACGTGTAGCACTCATTTTTTACATTCATTTAATATGCACAAGATTTTTTTCTTTCTATAATGAAAATATTGTGACACCGAGTAACCTCCAATATTAAGTAAATTGTATGATTAACACTGAACGCTGCTATAAAGTTTTCTTCATTTTTATTATTCAACTTATTTTACATTTGTATCGCAATAAGTTTCCCCCCTATGTAGAATACCACACACTTTTAATAAAAGAAGAAAAGAAGATTTCAAATAACATATGTCTAATTTCTTATTTTATATTCTCGCACACTCATATGAGTTAAACAACTAATATTCAAGGATGCAATTATTTCCACATTAAACTAATAAGCATCAAGTCAGGCGATCATCCATAGCGTTTCTGGTTAATAGTTGATTATATATCTCTTCTCCCTTTTTGAACGAATCTAAAATCGTTATTATTATTATTATTTTATAAAACAATATCAAATTTTTTTAGAAACAGTTAGAAAAAAATGTCTGCGGTATCAAAAGCCTTTGTCAATCGCTGATAAAAGATTTCATTCAAATCATGTAAATTGCTTCCTTTTTACTTTACATCTGTGCGATTAAAATGACAAAAGGCATTATTGGTCGATATATATGATTGAATTTATCTTGGATTATGAAAATATGGCAAATGACAAAAAAATTGAGTCGGACAGATATCAAGTGTTGATATTTTGTTTTGGATCAATAGGACGGTTTTTCAACAGAATATTTGTAGATAAATGAAAATCATTTTCATATTAAAGGCATCAAAAAAGTTGACGTTTATTCAAGGGGGAAGTTCAAGTGGCTCTTTTAAAGGCCATGCTCAGTTTTGTCACGCAAGACTAGTGTACAACATTGGTGCTGCTCTAGCGCGGATCGCAGTTTGTCCCCGACAGGTGAGAGGAGGATCTTATTGAGCATTCGAGCCAATAGAGATCAACTATCAGCGCCGACGCACTCGCGCGTCGACTTTTAGTTCGTCGTCGCGACGCCCACGACCAATCCACGTTTTTTATTCATGTCTCAAATCTAAATAAACTCTTTCAACCTGTCTTTCAAATTCGTTCTTCGTTCAGTTTTTTTTAATTTATACACCGAAAAAGTAGTTTTATTCAAACGACGATTAAAACATGTTAATACGAAAATTACAACAAATTATATTTAATATATTAAATATATAGGTATATATTTAATAAAGAATCACGTTTTTAACTTCATTCAAGAATTTGAATTTATGCACGAAAACATTTATTTGATTGTCGCATTTACCATAAGATAATTCTACAACTATTTGCAAATAGACATTAATTCAAAATAAAAATAATATTTGTCCAAATTTTAAAACAATTTGTTAAATTTAAATTCGACTTAAATTCTAGTTTGGCATTTTGATCAGAGATTAATTATTTTCAACTAATAATTGTTATCTGTCGTATAAAAAAAAATTCTTAATTTTTCGCTTCAAAATATAATCAATTTTAAAAGTTAGGTATAATTGTTTTAATAATACATTAAAATAATTTTTTCCTGTTGCACCCCTTGTGCTGAAATAGAAGTTTTGCATTGCAGTAGTATTGATTGTGAATAGTCTGACGGTAGAAGTTCTACATAAAGAGTGAATAATAATAATGATTTTTATAAACTTAGTTGAAAGTTGACCGTTAAGGTTTTGCACATAATGTTTCAATTGAATTTTTCAATTAAACACACTGTTTCTGCAGTGTGAAAACCGCAAAAGGGTTGAAATCTTGCTTTCATCATTGCAACGAACCATTTCATTTATCGATTGAAGAAATCAATTGTAAATTGAATGATGCAAAACTTGAAAGAACATTTTTAAATAACTATGCATGATGAACTTTTGATGTGTGTTGTCAAAGCCAACGAAGGTATGTTTGTTGGATTATAAGACACTCATGAATATTCACCAAAGAACAAAACTTCTTGCTGAGTCTAGCCGAAACTTAGAGCAACATTAAAGTCAAAGAAGTCTGCACAATGCAATATAAATAAAAAACATTATTACTGCGCATAGACGATCATTTTGCACAACTTTTGTTTCCGTTAGATCTTTATCACGATAGTTTCGTGATTGTGACACATTAAAAGTTATTGACACAAATGAACGATATACGATCAGAGCGCAAAACAAAGAAAACGGAACACATCACTTTTATCAAAATCGTAATCTGTCGCGTATTGGGTACATGTTTACTTTTAGCGAACATTATTTATTAGTGCCCAACATATGACTATGAATAAAGTTTACATTGACCTACTTTGTACAAAATTATCTCACGATGAAAACCAATTTTTTTGTAATAATATATATTTCATCTTGATGATGTTGACCGATATTAGTTATTAGTTACGGCAAAGAATAATGAATTTTGTCAATATTTTAAGATGCGCGTATTTAATTTAGCAAACATAAATTGTCTGGCGAATCGTTGAGATTCTTCAAATACGCTTCTGTAGACAAAATCAATTTATGCATACATTTTATCAGTGAAATCATCTGTTAACTGATAATTGATATTCTAAATTTAATATTCAATTATAATTATTGCTAACGAATGTGCTTATTTAACTCAAAAATATAACTCTAAGAAAATGATTTTCGAACGCTGTCTCTGTTATAAAAAACACTTAATTTATGTATATAAATTTATTACATTGATTTTTGAAATTTAATAATTTTTTGTTTTATGATTTTAAATTCAAATTTATGAAATTTCATGAAAAATAATTCACTGTCAGAATGAAAGATCATTTGTATTGTAAAATATGCCTAAATCATCTGCAAATAAAATGAGTATTTGTGTATGCAAGATACGAAGGAGAAAACGGTACTAAAGAGTATTTTATATCCGAAAATACAAAAACCTGTCGGATTTTCTGAAAAGTTGAATGAAAGCCATCACACCTGACCCATTTGAACAAAACCGCATCGGTTCTTTATTAAAATTTTCATTCTTATTTTCAAATATTGACTCTTATCGCACATCATAATTTTTCGCCACACAAAGAAGAAAAGAAAATAAACATAGAACAAATTTGTCTTATAATTTTTTATTCACAAGATTTATAATCGATAGTCTCTGAGGTTGATATATAGCTCCCTAAAAGCGGTCATAAATAGTGGACATAAATAAATAAATATATATATATGTGTGTATAGTGGAATACATAAATGATCTATATATGATCATATATGATGATTTATGATTACGAATAAATTCAATTTAAATGTCAACTGTAGCTCACATATATATATTACATCCATATATGAAGTTATATATGAAGTGATACAGGATAAATATACATGAAGCTGTTCATATAATAAGTAATAAATAAATTTGAAGTCGCAAGTATCCCTGAAGGGCATTGGGGTATAAGATGAATTTGTCTGGTTTTACTATTATATTTGCAATTCGAAATAAGTGACATGTTTACGTATGGTGTGGAGTGGAGACGCTCGCGCCCCACTCAGGTGGGCGGAGCAAGGCCGGAACACACGCGTGTTACCTGGCGTGTTTGGTGCGCGCGGCTGTTGAACGAGCCACTGTGCGTGAAAACGTGTTGGAGATGGACTGAGCCAAGATCCACGCGCCTCAAAGGGTCAGTTCAGTTTGGGCCTCGCGTCAAGCCGGTGCGACCCCGTCACTCTCGAAACCCTCCCCAACTTCAACTTAATTTTGCAATTCCTAAGTCTCAACTCAACCCGCGATCTTCCGAGCCAACCTTCTGCTCGCCTTTGTATATGTCAAGAAAACCGCGAGTCGTTAAAGAGTCAGTTTTTGTTCGGTTGTGCTAATTAATGTTTTAGTTTGTGAAAAGCATTTAGTTTGTCCTCACAAGGTGACACGGGCGTTTTGTGCTACCGGCTCATCACTCTTGGACACTTAAATGCAGCTGTGGAACCAAATCTGAATTGCTCATCGACTGTTTAGAGGAACCGTGATGTGTGGTGAGTTTTTATTTATTTTTTTTTTTGCTTCGTCAAATATTTGAACGTACATTCGCAGATTCAACAAAGAAAAAGTTTATACAATCGTTTGTTTAAACAAAAAAATGATTTTTTTTATTTGTGACGTGAAAATATTCATCCACATCCCATTTAAACAATAGATTTAACATATTTAACAAAATAAAAAATAGTGATGTAATTTGTACAACAGTCATTTATTAGCAAACGATTTTAATTTTTGCTTTTTAATTGTTTGAAATTCTATTTTGTGACGAACTCTGTCTTCATGGATAAATGGATTGGCGATACATAAAGAGTTTGAGGTTTTTTGCAATCTGGATGATTAAAATGATAGAAACAATATTTAAATTTATATTGAACAAAAGTTTCAGTTTACATTGATTCGTGTTTGTTGTTTTAGTGACATATTTGATGAAAGAAAGGAACAATGTTTCGAATAAATCAATTGAAACAAATAATATTTAAACAATTCTCAAGTGTTGTGAAAGACATTATAACAACTTGGAAACAAAGTCTTTTATTTCACTTCGCGAACAAATAAATGATTACATTTTAGGAATTGATCATTCATGAATTTATACACCCTTCACAAATAGACCGTATCAACGCAATTCGCAAACAAACATTACAAAGTTAATAACTACTTTGATGATCAAACATAAAGCTTGCAACATTGTTTTTAATTTTTAATATATATTATTTTTATTGCGAATGCTTAATATCTTTTAGTATAATGATCATTTTATTGTTGATCAGTTACTTATGCAAATTCATATCAACTCATCAGACATATCGCAGAATCGCGCTTGCCTTGCGTATCATATCGTTTAATTTAAATCATATAGATTAACCACAGCACTAAACACGAAGCGATGATGAAGTATAAGCGGGTTTTCTTGAAATTGCAGATGCTTTTTCAATCATACGTGCTTCATTTATTTAGCGATTAAGGTGTCATGATCATCAAGCCTGCTTATTAGTATTCATTGTATCACTCATTGAAAAACTGAACATTTTTCGGGGCCTTTCATTCTGTTCGTTTATTTGTTCAAAAATTGAATTATTAAACAATATTCTTTTCAAGTGAACAATAAAAAATAGAAATATTAAAAATTAAAAATGAGACATAAAACAATCAAACAGTCACAATGACAATATCATCCTCAGAGGTTTCGTGACATCATCGATGCATCGCGAAGGGTAGCTTATCTATAACAATCACGTCTATCTGGACTAACGTGCGATCTTTTGCCCCACGATAAATACATCCCCTTAAATGATGCACGCTCATTGATACCACCGTTACATCACGTACGATGTGTATTTAGATCGCACGACCAAGTACATATTTGTCAGCGCGTTCGCAGTATTAGACTAAACTAAATACCAAACTATTATATTAACACCTGAGTCTTTTTTATGGCATGAATTTCAACCTCTTTCAGGGTTTATGTATGATTGAAACAAAGTACAATCTTTGATATTGAACTTTAACAAAAGAAACGAGTACATTCATTTATTTATTTATTTACTAGTTGCTGCTTCTGCCAGACAAGTTTTTGTACTACTTTAGTCGTTTGATTATCTATACATACTCTGTTACTCACAGTTTCGGTTGACAATAGTGCAATTCGCGTGCGAATGTCGTGTTTACTTTTTATTACATGATGATCAATTACAAAAATAAAAGTTTGAATTTGATTTGTCCCTAGAAACGGTGTCGCAAACGTGGTACGTGAAACCGGAACTTCACTGCAATTCCTTAGGAGTTCCGGCGGGCGCCCTGTCTCCGCCGGCGACGTTGTCGCCGCCAAACAGTCCTAATAGCGTGCTCCCTTCATCGCCTTGGAGCCCCAGTGGTCCAGGAGGAAACAGCAATTCAGGTGGCGCTGCTTTCAACCCGAGCCAAATAACGCATCCTATCCAAGAGCACCTGAATGCTTTCAACCTCATCTCCTGTGGTTACAATTCGGATCTGAAACGACTGCAAAATCCCCGAGGTGCGAATCAATATCAATAATTGTAATCTTATTTTTATCATTCGCTCTGAAATGACTGTTGGTATTTTTTTAAATATGTCTTTATGTGTTAATTTGTTTTGTTACAGATATGCGTTGCGGACTTATGTACGGCAGTTATGGGACAACGGCCGGGGCTGCTTGGTGGGCACATCACGCCGTGGGGCTTTTGTTACCCCATCCCCTGGTGCCTTCGAGAATCGCACCACAACAGTGTCTGGACGTTGCTAATTGTTCGTCAATTTGTGCGGAACCTCTGAGCCCAGCACGCGCTACGTCGCCACGGAAATTCTCGCCGGAAAAAGCTAAGTGCGGTGAGTCTCGATCTGACTACTTGACTGCTCTCAACAGGTGGCCGTTTCGTGCCATCAATCTTGAGTGTGTGGTCCTTTGTCCAAAAGAGTCTATCCATCTTGCATTGTCGAGCGCCGGCCACACAATTCTCAAGCCTCAAATCATCTTGGCGCTAAAAGGGCCGATCTAAATGTTACGATGACAACCCAGTTTGTCAATTAATCTCGCATCTTTTAGACCATCTGTCGAAATTGTACCCTTTGATTTCTTCGATTCGATCCAATGAAAATATTATTTATTTCAAGTTTTGATCAAATAGTCCATTGGAATAAAGCTTTCGGTTGGTTAATATTGATTTATTTGCCAATTTGAAATGTTTTTGAGGGGAAAAAAATGTTTGTTGCAGACGAGGACACGCCGTTAAACTTGAGCACGAAACCAAGTGACGTCTCGTTGAGTAGCAGCGTGCGCATCAAGACTGAAATCTGGTCGCCCGGTTCGGTGTGCGAGCGAGAGGCTCGCGAGATTACGAAATCACCCGCGAGCACGCCCGTCGTCAGCCGACAGATCCACCACTCGCCGCTTACACCGCCCTCGTCCACCGAGAGGACCTTCCAGGTAAATTGAAATGCAATCAATCTCAAAATCTAAATCCAATCGTCTTGTTTTTGCGCGACGAAGACAGAGACAATATAGGGATACCTGTACGCTTGCCAAACTTGGGTTGGTCATTGACCGCTTGGGAAGGGGCAGCAGGCACAAATGAACTGCAGGTGATACGCGACGGTCGACGATTATGCCCGAAAGGGAACAACGTGTTTGTTTTAGCGATTCAAATTAGCCAACTTTCTGCTGGGACAAAAAGTCGCTCTTGTTTTCGAACCTGTCTGTTCTACTGGTCGTCAATAACTTCCCTGCCGGCACTTTTTTTCACAAAGATCAGACACGTTTTTACCATGTCTAGCACCTCACGACCACAAATCTCACCCAACTCGGTATCATTTCTGGGACAACGTTCGCACCGAAATTCGTGCATCGTCGCGCAGGACAAACGTTTGTCGGGCACGCGTATCCGCATTCTTTGCGCTCAACATTTTTTGTTGAGAGGCAATGTAAGAAAAATTAGTAAAGACTTCGACAAAAATGACTATTGAAGTTTTTTCCTGTAAATGGAATGTTAAGTTTTGTCAGTAGTAACGGTAAAAGCTGAATTTCATCCGAGTGTAAAATGTTTGCAAATAAAAATTTAAGTACACATTCACCAATATCTTAAAATTAGAGAACGTTTCAGAGATTTGTTTGTATTCGAATAAATTGCTTGGCATGTTAATCATTTCGAAAACATAAATTTTCTTTCAATGGTGTCAATCTCAATAACAATTTTAAACATCTTCCCAACATCATCCTTTGTAATTTATGACTTCCATCACCTGATCATTTCTGACAAAAGTTTCAAGATTTTTCATAGTTTACCCGCCGTGTGCCGATTTTCGTTTACAGTAAGCAGGTCGAGCTCTTTATTGTCTGCGTTCTATTTTTCTATTATGATCAAAATAATGCAATCAAATGCAAATAGACGAGTCGTTCACTTAATTCTGATTCATAAAGCTGCGAATTGAACGTGACAAGCATCATGATTTTAATTTTTTTCTCTCTTGCAATAGTATCCGAACAGTTGCGCTCTTAATAATTCTGCAAAGGTCTCTTCTATTGTCGTGAAAAATTGGCACCGATGAATATTTTGAAAACATATTTTGAAAAACTGTCTGATCAAGAATTGAACACGCCACTTTTGCGGTTACATTTCAGTGCAAACAATGCGGCAAGGCTTTCAAGAGATCCAGTACTCTCAGCACACATTTGTTAATTCATTCGGACACCAGGCCTTATCCATGTCAGTACTGTGGCAAAAGATTTCATCAAAAATCTGACATGAAAAAACACACTTACATCCACACCGGTAAGTTTTACAAGACATTACTATTCAATATTTCGTCAATTAATAATGAATGAAATTTCTTAAGGGGAGAAATGAAAAAAAAATTATATAGTTTGTGCTCATGAATATTCGAAATGCAAAAATGAATAAAATGTATGCATACAATTTGTTAAAAGCAACATTGTAGTAGATCAGTGAGAATGGCAAATTTGTTAGATGCATAATTGATGTGAATATAAAATAATCACTATTATATACAAAAAAAAAAAATAATACCTAAAATATTCTTGACTGAGTAGATGAAAAAATGATTTTCACAAAGTAAGTTATAATTTTATTGAATAAATTAAATCTTATTTCTTTGTAATCTTATTATTATTTTTTTTCAAGATTACCTGCAAGTGTAAAACATGAGTAAAGGAATAAAGAGTGATGTACTTGCTCTTCATTATTGAAAATATGTCGTTACGTTGTATATGTACAGCTTATGTTTTCCAGTGTGTTATCATGTCACGGAGGGTTCGTTTTGCTTGCATACGTAATCATACTCGATATTCATGCTGGAAACGCGAAGGGTTAAAATAAAAATACGAATCTAAAATACGAGAAAAAAAAGTTGCAAGTTGCACCGCGGAATTATGCAATAGCGACATAACGTTTTAGAAAATATAAAACTTTTGTCTCCACTATTTTCGATTTGTGGTCGCGTTATAAGAATTCGCCGTGAATTATCGATAGGTACAATTTTTTTGCAACTCTTCTTTTTATTGACATTCAAAATTAGATTACATGTCTCAAAATAATAATAACGATTTTTTTCTTGTTATATTTTTTTTTGTTTTTGATCATGCGCATTATTCTTGCAGAAAGGCAAAAATAGTTTTTATATATTAAGTAGTAATCTTAAGGTTGCAAGCATGTGCATCGTTTTGTATACTAAAACTGACCGGAAAGACGATACAATGGAAAATGAGCTGTTTGTTGAACGTTATGCGAGCTTCCGTTAGTGGCGCGTGTATGGCACGTGACGATTTGCATTGGGAGTGGGGCTCTGATGGGGTGCATGTCCTGGATTAATTAAATTGAGGGGGAGGAGAGAACGGGCTCAACTGATGCTACTATGATTTGACTGGATGGTCATGTATTATCATTTCCGATATACATCATAGTAACGGTCAAAAACACCAGCCGTATCAGCAAACAAAACAAAACGAAAATTTATACCAAATGACAACTAAATTTCTCATAAGAAATTTTATTTTATATATTTTTTTACAATTTTATTGAACAGTTTTCCTTAGAAATGAAAAGACCAGTAGGAATTAATTTGTTTAAATACATGCATATATAATTTTTAGTTATTAATTATAAAATATCAGAGTTATTGCAATAAAAATAATAACAAATAATAACAAATAGAATTTATATGTGTAACGTATTATGCACCTGCAAACTTCTTTAAGGCTTATACCCGGCGATTAATAATTCGTTTTTAATCCTACAATTATGAAACAGTTCGCAAGATTTCATGCTTAAAATGATAAATAATTATGATGGACAATTAAAAAGTTACTTACCTTGTCACAATTGAAAGCAGATAAGTGTATAAAAGTGATTCAAGAGTAACATATACTGTGTTAAAATCATTCTCATAACGGTCTATTAAGAAATTATGTAGTTAGAGTGGATATATAATTGCCTATATGGTTCCGCTGTTGTAATAATATATATGGTTCTAAATATAAAAGTGGAATCTTATTTTCGATTCAAAAAAATTTAGACATCAAAATAAATGTTGCGAATTTCTTTAAGAAACAAAAAAAAAAACAAAAGAATTTTGGTAGAAATTATGTTTATGAAAATATTTAAGTACTTAACGTGTGGATAATTAGCGTAATTAATTGTACGGCTCATTACCTGTGAAGCGTAAACCCGTAAAACGAGCATTAATTTGTTAAAACCACATAGCTCGGTAAAAAAATCGAACTTTAAAATTGTGCAACGAATCGATTCAAAACGATCAGCTGCAATCGCGTAATAATTATCGTATTCGCGAGTCACTAATTGCGACGCGCTTGCGATTAACCACTAGCTACCTTAATTACGACCGATTCGTAAAAGCGTTTGTCAGAGAAAGAAGCAAGAAAGAGAGATTCGAAAAAACCAGTCACTTATGTAACTCAGCCCTGAAAAGCTGACCGCTCAAATGCATCGATAAGTATACATTATCGGTTTGCATTTTTTTTTCATTTCCCAACTTTTACTCGTCAATAATTGCGATGAAACCTCTTATCTGTTTGCGGAAAATTTTAATGAGTCAAAGTGTTGAACTATTTATGGATGATTGTCACAAACATCAGATTTCGTTTATTTATATTTGAAATTGAAAAATAATAATAATCTCAGTTAGTGAACCAACTTTGAGTTTCTCATTGTTGGTATTATTATTTGAAGACAGAATCGATAAACCATTAAGTCAAAGCAATAACAAAAAAAGTTTTTGGCGAGTCAAAGCAAAAACATTTGGGTGACTTTCTACCATCAAGCCGACTTTATTATTGATGCCTGTGGGATAGGTACCATCACGCGCATTACCATTTGCGCTTAAGTCTCTCTTTTTCTTTTTCTTCAGTCGCTTTATTTTTCGCGACACTAATCTTACATTTTTAAAACAGAGTGAAACTACAATTATACCACCACATTAAAAAGCTTAGAGACATTTTTCCCGAGAGACTTAAAATTTTTTATATTATTTATTTATATTATTTTATATTTCTATGATCAAACAATAAAAAAATATCGAGATTGAACAATTGGTTTACATTTAAAAAATCGACTTTTACCTATTGAGAAAACTATCACTTAGGGTGTTGAGGCTATCGCAAGCAAACAGGTTTGTCATAATCGTTGCTATTATTTCATTCTTGTTGCATTTATCGGTAACCGTGAATGGAAAAGGAATGAAAATACGTATCTTTTATACTTTAAATATGATTATATAAGTGTTAATATGAGTTACTAAGTGTGCGGTATTTTTAATACACTGAAATAAACAAGTCATTTGTTGTGCAAAAAGCGTATATCTGCTTTATTAATATTAAATTCGTTTCGAACTAAAGTGCTATGAATCACAGTTGTAACTACAAATCAATTTTCATGTTTTTCAATTGCCATCAATGAACCAAGTTAATCAGTTATGTTCATTGAATATTTATATAAATTGGATCATAGATCTTGTAGACTCGAAAAAAAAAGAATTTTTTTGAAACATTATACCATGACATGTATGGAGTTTGTTAACTAAAAGAATTATTTGTAAACAAATTGTTAAATTTTGTTGTTCCAGGCGAAAAACCACACAAGTGTGTCGTTTGCGAAAAGGCTTTCTCGCAGAGTAGCAATTTGATTACACATATGCGTAAACACACAGGATATAAACCCTTTCAATGCGGGCTTTGCGACAAAGCGTTTCAACGAAAAGTCGATCTTCGAAGGCACAGAGAAGGTCAACACCCCTCAGCACCGGCTCTCGATTACAGAAGTCTTCAGGTATAGAACACTAAATTTTCCCACGAATATTTAAATTGCTCAAATCTGATCGGCAACACCAACTTATCACACACCATTAATTAATGCCAAATCATGTTTTTATTTATAAATAATGAAAAATAGGCTATGTCAAAAAGATCTTGGTACTTGAATTTTCATCGGATTTTGATTTAAATACCGCCAACAAGTTCATGAACCAATAAAAGAAAACTTTGTTTAAAGATGTTAAATAAAAATCAAATACAAAATAGGGTTGAGAAATGGTTGAACATATTAAAAATTATCAATTGAAATTGAAAATATTCAAAATAAAATTCTAAAAAGCTGTAAAAAGTTCCTATAATTATCATAAAGCCGGTAAAACGTTTAATGTCAAACAGTTGATTTAGGTCAATTTTCACTGGAGGATCACGTTAAATTATATATCAATTGAATTCATTCGAGTAAAAATTGATATACCGCCATGAATTCAGTATATATATTCCATACATATAGTAGGGGGAGGGCTAATACGGATACCCTAAGCAAAAACCGATATAATAATATTTAAAAAAATTTGAAATTAGTGGTCGTGTATGTTCAATCAAGCCACTTCTCCCCTACATACAAAGCAACATATACGATAACCAATATGAGATGTTTGTAAAATAAAAACCTGAGATTAATGAATATAGACCATGATATAGACTATTAATAATGAAAATGGCCAGATATTATGTGATCATATATATACACAGAGCTGATTAATTATTATAAGCCGAATTAATCAAGAAACTTTAATAAAGTCTTTCGATTTAAATAGTATAAAAAAGAACTCTTTTCGTTGCAGGTACCACCTCCTCCCTCGCCTCCAATTGCTACAAATACTTCATCTGCCTCTAATGTGCCTGTGATTCGGCCTTCCCCGTCACATTCCTCAACATATCATATGATACCAGGTAACAGTTGAGTGCAAAACAATCATAGACAATCTGAGCATTGTCAAATCAAATAGAACCAAAAAATAGGAGAATCCCAAAAGTTGTGTATAGTCTGACTATTAACGCTATTATTATTATTTTATTATTATTATTATTATTATTATTATTATTATTATTATTATTGTGAGTGTGAAAATGAAATAAATTGAAATTTGAAACGATTTTTAACATAATTGTAATTGTGGAGTTATCATAAGTAGACTGTTGTAAGTATCGTCAAGATGAAAGTGGATGGATATACAAAATGTTGACAGCGCGTTAATGTTTTACGGTCGGTTGCGAGACGGTAATTCGAAGGATAACTTTGTGTATAATCTGCTTCTCAAATTAACTGGCGATAATGTGATGTCTAAAATACCCCTTTAGATTGTGCAGAGAGAGCGTGCTCGTTTTTATGCCCTCGTTTCCGAATTCTTCAAACGAGCTGTCAACTTGTAATTGACCAAAAATGTATATCGATTTTCAAAGAGTTGTGAATTATTCTTTACTACGAGATAAAAGTACCAAGCCGTCCAATAGCAGTAATTAATTTTTAAGTTACCATAGAAGTTTCTTGGCTGATCAATGGTATAGTTAAAGAAAAATCGTCACAGAAAGATTCGAACCAGTGTACTGTGATAAAAAATGTGCACCTTATAAAAATTTCACAATTCGCATTGCGAGGTTTGTAAACTTCTTGTGTAAATGTGAGTGTATATAATATTGAACTTATATTATATATTTGACATGTAATGTTACGAAGTCGAAGTGTTTTTCATGTGCCTTTGTGTAACACTGCGCTTTATTTATGAGAATATTTATTTGTGAATTTTTAGCTTTATTTTTTTAACTTGGTCGTTTAATTGATTTTTGAAAAACTTGAATCGACCAAATGTGTACATAGCTGTTTATTATTTTCGAAGAGTGAACCACATGAAACATTTATGCGACAAACTATTGTTAATAGAAAAACATTTTTAAATCCATTTCGATTACTATTTGTCATATATTTTGGAAGGTACCTTGAACATTTGTAATAAAAATCTATTTTTTTACCAAAATTCAATAAAGTCAGCATTGAAGAAAAAAATAAAAATAAAAATAATAATAAAAATCAATTCGTGCCGTGATAGTAATGAAACTAATAAAAAAAATTGTAAATATAAGTGCTTGGTAATGAGTTAGCCGCGTTATTATGTCATTGTATATTTGTCGAATTCAATATGGAAATCAAATAATTGCTCTGAAATTATAAATCAACGTCTTTGTTAAAATTACCTGTTTGTACTAAAAAAACATCCCGGAGAAAAAAAACTTTTTTATAAAATCAAAATTCAAATGTTCGATTTGAGTAAATTATTTTTCCGAATGAATAGATACTTACATGATAAGCATATAATATATGCTTATCATGCTTAGCATGCTTATTATATAGTCCAGCAAAGCCAAAGCCGTTAAAGGTTCGTATAGATTAGCAACTTTACTTGTTTTTGAAATTGAAAAAAATTTTAAAACGATTCGAAAATGAAAGCCTCTCTCTTTGAAATGTACATAACATTTCTACGTTACTTTTTTATTGACTCGGAGTTGTCAACTATACAATTAAGTTGCAGACATATCAGAGCGACAATCAAAACTAAACAATTTTTAGACATTTACTTTCAACTGTTTGTCTAACCACGCTGTCAAATGCACATTGAGTTATATATAAAGTTAAGAATTTTATTTGTGCCAAAGATGTTGAAAGAAGTGTGACATTGTATAAAACTTGAGCAGATGTAAAAAAAACGGAGGAATAAAGTTTACATTCCTCCTTTGAATGAATGAAAAAAGCACAAATATGCATTGTATTGAGTAAAAATTTTGATATGGTTTTATTTATGTGCAATTTATGGGGTGCAATAGGTATTTATGGTACCCTCCCATATGTGTTGCTACTTATGTTTCGCTAGTGTTTCATAAATAAAATCGACATATCTAGCCGTATAAAAATTTTTACTCAAGGATGACAAAAATAATAATCAGCTTCTTTAACTAAACGAAGTTTGGCATACTTGGATAATTCTTGCTGTATAAGGATTGCACAAAATTGACGCACAAACTGCACTGGAGTGCCAAACGATTTTTTTATCGTTTGCGATGCGTTGATTGATGTCGATTGAATAAATCAACTGCACAGCGCATATATCTCTTCCGCACGCAAAAAACGCAAGGAATTCGTACGGCAAAAATTCATAGCGGCTAGAGGACCAAAGATAGTTTAAGCCTGGTTGCGCGTTGTGTTTTATGGATTTTCAAGTGATTTCTCTGATGTTTTGCGGACACTTTTCTTCGCTTCGAAACAATTGTCACATGAAAAATCGATATTCGCTGCCGTGAACCGTTCATGTCCATTGCGTACAGATTGTATTATACTTCTAGTTTAATTGGCCGAATAAGTAGCTTAATTAGGTAGTTGGCTAGGTTTCAATCGAGTAAGAGATCTTGATGCAACGGAATAAAGTGAACTTCCGACGTCAGGAAAGAATAAAATTTATTGTATTTAATGACAATGATAAAAAAACCAAAAATATGTTTATTAGACAGATTTTAAATATTGATGAAATAAATTGTTTTTGCATATATTCTTTTTATTATTCTGTAAAATTTCCTCAAATCTTAACATAATTTTTTTTTGCAGACTTGAAGGTTTTCATGGGGATTGATACATGAAATCTACATATAGACATGCTTATATATACCTTATAACATGCTTGAATATTATGTAACATGTATGTTTAAACGTATAAGATGCATTTTTTTGAGAATTGCTTATTGGTTAAATCTTGTTATTTTTATTCTCATAAAATATTATTAAACATCATATTAATGAATGTTTTACCATAAAAAATAAAGTGACATTAGGGTTATTTTTTGCCGCTGTAGTTAACATGGTGATCATTGAGTTGTCCATAGGGAGAACTTGTTACAGATTGTATGAGGTGCTTCACTTTTTGACTGATGAATAACGTATAATTACAGGCTATCCATTACTACAGATATTGCTACTACTCGAAAGAAATTGACATTTTCCTTTCTCAACGTTGCAGACACAAAACGAATACAAATGAGGCGTTACGTCTGTGCTCTTTTTGACCTCACTATATACGTTATATTCAACTGACAATATATGAAATTTCTGGTTGATAAATTGTTAAAATAAAATGTTATTTAAAGTACAGATTTTTATGTTATAGTGTAGTGAGTGCATGTTTTAATGAGCAATTTGATTGGAATCGGACTATAAAGCTAACATATTTATCGTCAAGCTTAAACAAAAATATTTTGATTGCATATTTCAAAAAGTTTTTAATACGTGATTGCCTCGCAAATGGGTCAGGTCAAAGCGCGGAAACGAGTTTTGGCATTGACATTTATAATACTAATTAAACGCCCGGCATAGTAGCTTTAAAGCACCATCGCGAAAACTGGAATGACCACTTGAAAGTGAGACAATATTTTTCCCTGATGATCACACGATTAAACGAATTTTTAAAACTCAAATTAAGCTAGGCATCTTGTCTAATTAGCAAGCGTACAAAACTCACCGACCAATTTTTTTTTGTTTCAAACTTGCGTGAACCACAGATTTTAAAGTCATGGTTTTATTTTTACTAACGTATCATCGTATCAGATCGGCAAATTAAAGACTCAAAAAATATCAAACTAAATATAAAAATATATTGTAAAATTATGGCTGTTTTCTAAATCAATTTATATTGAAGGATTTTATAAAATAAAATTTACTTATTTAAAATCTTTTACTCTTATTTTTCTTGAACTTATAATTCTTGTCGTTTTACGTTCAAAAACTGATTTTTTTAATCAAACTTCTTATTTTTATCACAGAATCCTCGGGAATCTCGACAACCTTGAAATTTAATCTGACATATTTTATATCAGTGCAATGAACGTCACTCAAAATATTACTTTCAATCAAATATCAGTACTCAACTTGCAACGGATTTTTAAGACAACTTTATTCTTTTTACTCTCGAACTCCTTAACTTTTTGATGATAAAGGGACGAGTTCCATGAAAAGTGAACAATTTAATCAGTCATCAAATTTGTGATCAACTTCAGAGCGGTAAAAAATAATGTTGTTGATTCGGAATATGTGAACGGAAAGATTTCGCATTCAATAAAACAAATGAAAGTAGAAAAATGGTCGATTGATTTTGACCAGCACGTCTACCTGTGTCGATGCTGATTGCCATATGGAGGTAAGAAAAAAAGTTAAAGTCAACCTGTGATATGATTGAGAAAAAAAATTGCTCGAGGGATCTCTGGGACTAAGATCAATTACTACCAGACATTGTATATACAGCAGAAGCAAAAGAGGACACCTCAGCAGGTGAATCAGTTTTGATCAATTTATTTTAACTGATCGTGTAGTCAATCGTTGTGCTAAAATTTCTCACGTGCGGCATTCCATGTTATCCCAGCGACGTCGCACCTGCTAACGTCAAATCTTTGAAATCTTCCACGATAATCATATTCCCTAAACGTCGCTATAAAAATGAGCAAAAATAATTAACGATCCATACTTCCGGAACAATTTTCGATTGACACCACAACGTTCTCAGATAAATAGTTAAATTATGCAACATATAGATGAATTTCAGTATGACTAATGTATAGTAATTTATTTGCTTGTTACTCTCTTATCTTTTTATTCTTTTAAATTAAGAGAAGACACCGCGATAAAATTTTGACAAACATTTTTCTTCTTATTTTATAATATTTAAATTTTATTTTAATTTGAAGACAACGTCTAAAGAGAAAAGTTTGTTATTATCAAAATTTAAATTTGTTGAGCAATTTTGTTGCAAAATAGTTGGACAGAAACAAACAATAATCAGTTTAGAAAAACTTTGAGCCACAACGAGATTTCGACTCAAACTCGAAACTTCATTACCATCCAATTACCGAAGGGTCAATTATCAAAATTGGCGGCGTTCTCTATTGCAATGGCACACGAACGCTTGAATTGACAACAAACGAATGCAACAAAGCGTATCACGTTAAATCTATTTAAAAAGCTATAAAGCGGCACGTATATCGGTGGCAACAGAGCGGTGCCTCTGAGCGAAGCTCGTGCGCTCATTCGTCTTCTTTTTTTTCTTTCTTAGCAACGGATGGCAAAGGGGCGCGTATGAACCGATACATACAGGTGCTTCTTATCTGCATCACTGTATACATATTTAATGCAGGGTGGATTTTGCATGCCTGGGATTGGAGCGAATAATTTACCTTCAGTTTAGGAGGTCTTTGCCCTCAAAAAAAGAGGATCAACAAGGCATCATCTCTTTATGCAGCCATGCGACTGTGTGCATACGTATATTTACACATGATCCTTTCCTTGCGGTACTTAATTCAACCGACGTTTTTGATAAGCATCAATCATTAGTCGCGGTTAATAACAAATACTGATTGCAGCTTGTTACACAGTATTTTGATTTCACCTTTTGGTCAAAAAAGCGACTTCTTGCCTAATTGCTTCACCAGTTCAAGCGTCGGTGAAGTTGTGATCATATACTTCAGCTCAACATTCCCCTTTTCATTTCGGCTTAGAAAAATTTTTGCATCAAATTAGAAGTTTGTTTCTGTGATTTCGAAACAAAACGTATAAGAATCAAGTTCTCTGAATAGTATTCGAACAAAATATTAGACAGACTAAATTAAACAAACCATTATAGTATTAGTCCATTTTGCAGTAGTTTTGTATTATAATTAATTGAATGTTAAATATTTTGAATAAAATTCAATATACTACCAAAATTGTATACATTATATATTTATAATAATTTACACTGGTCCAAATAAAAAACGCAGCACTTTCCATAAGAAATACCTGTAAAGTGTTGCATTTTTTATTTGGACCATTATATAATACAGACCTGAAACAGTGAAAATCAGATTTCTCAACAGAAAAATGATCTTAGATATTCTCTTCACAATTTCCAACTTTGAATGGTCGCCATTTGAAAAAAATTAAAGAATATAATATACCCCCTTTAAGAAATATTATTTGAAATACTGTAACCTGTCACTGGGCATGCTGATAGAGAACAAGGTAACATGCGACGTTACCGGCCAGCACGAGGCGCGCATGCACGAAAGACTGAGTAAGTGCCGAACTTTATTTGTTAATTTAGACTAATTGTAAAGTTTATAATTAAAACACAAATTTACAATTCGATTTGTTTGATTTTAGATTAAATTAATTTGCGATATAGTTACAAAATTCAGAACCTGCTGACAACGCTTACGCAGTACCTTTAACAGGTGTGACGGGTGGTAGGCCGTTAGGAGCCAGACCTGCTACATCTCACTTTTGCTTTGAGATTGTGAAAAAAATTAAAAAAGCAATAAATAATCTAATTGTAAATTTACTATTACTATACTACTATTACTACTAAATTTACTACTTACACACTAGTAACATGGTTGGTTCTTTTAACAATTTGGGGAAAAGTTAGTAACAATTTTTGTTCTTGCTTCTCTTTGAAGTATTGAGACAAGTGGGGCCAGTACAGGTCTCGGAAGTCCGAAAAAGCAATTAACATGCCAACTACTTCAGAAAATCGAACACAAGGATGGCGCATCACTTAAGTTTTATTTAAACCACCAAATAATTACCATCTTTGTTTGAAGTTAATTAACCTTTATTATCTTAAGCCTGGGCGGTATGTTCAAAATGCCAACATCAAATAAATCATTGATGTCAAGTCAGTGATGATATCCAAAACAGAAAGCTAGCGAAACTCGGAAATAACTTAACTAGTCCAATTGCGCTTAAAAACGCCTTTAAAGGGTATAGTTGGTAGTGTTGGAGGAAGACGAGGTCTAAGATGAAAGGCTGGATCAAAAATGAAAAGTTGAAAAAATAATAAATCTTAAATATATGTATATATAATTTTTCGTTGTTTAACATATTTTTCGAATAGATGATTAAATGGGAGAGGTAGGTCTTCAGGTTTTTGAAAAATTCATCAATCTCAATTATTTGACCGTTTGCAAAAAAGGCACTGAAAAAATCACTCGCCCAACTTAATTATAACAACAATGCATACTTCAGACTCATATATTTATCTAGTGAATGGAAAAAAAAGCTAAGCTAAAAGATAATCTTAGCTTTTTTAAGCTGGGTAAAGATTTACATATAACAACTAACTATGGACCGGTAAGTTTAATACAAATAGTGAGCAAAATCCTTGAAGTGATGATTTTTGATCAAATTCAAAATTCATTACTATATAGGGTAGTAAACGATATTATCATGCATTACAACTTATACTAAGTCACAGCGGTAGCGTTACTTGATACTGAAAAAGCTTTTGATACAGAATAAAAAAGAAATAACAAAAAAGGTATTTCAAGCGTTAAAAACATAAAGTGTTTTGTATCGAAGTGCCTCACTCTTAAAAATCCTTCTTCAGTATTCGTTTTGATGAAGAAAAAGGGTGCAATTAAAATACGTAGTACATTTTCTAGAGGAAAACCCCTAGGTAAGAATAAAATCACCCAGTAAACTCTCTGGTGGAAGACTCTGGGTAACCTTGTATGAACTCATTCAAAATACTTGTTGATGCAACTTTAAAGTGTCAATCTATTCATC
The DNA here is from genome assembly GCA_030523145.1 of Trissolcus brochymenae. Taxonomy (NCBI): domain Eukaryota; kingdom Metazoa; phylum Arthropoda; class Insecta; order Hymenoptera; family Scelionidae; genus Trissolcus; species Trissolcus brochymenae. The sequence continues at coordinate 8,012 of JAQQRF010000311.1, read as the reverse complement.
AGCAAAAAAAACTCAACTCAGCCAAACGTACTGCTCTTATCTTTGCCCATTTACATCTGGAATATGTTTCTAAGATTTCTATTAGTTACTTAGAATTTTTGAGTACAAAACCATTAATGTCATTTTGTTTAAAATTGATAGTGGTATAAACACGTTTTTGGCAAACGATTGATAAAGTAAACAAACCATTATTAGTTTAGAAACAGGTCAAAATTGTATGTATGTAAGAATATTTGTTGGAAAATTTTATTTCTGAAAATATCATGTACATTAAATAAACATTAATTAATGTCAGTATAATAAATTTTTTTGTAATAATACTTCATGATGGACATGTTATATCAAAACTGGCTCTTGCTATAACCATTTGGAATAATTTTTCATTCGTTTTGAGATATTAATAAGAAACAATTTCATATAAATATGAAAATAGTGTAATATAATACTCTAATGTCGACAACTTGCAGGTTTGCTTAAAATGGTTAGACTGATCAGAAAAATTCAAGTAACATCAGGTATGGTTTGGTTGCATGTTCATGATCAACAATGTTATACTCATTTTATAACATCTAACTTATTCAATTTATTGAATAAAGCAAATTTTCTAATTTTAATGATAAAAATTATTATCTAATTCATCAAATGTATGAATATTTATTTATTATGGAAAAGATTAAATAAAGTTGTTAAATTTTGACATGTTGACGGAGAATAACGCCTCTGGTTGCGCTTCCGAGTTTCACCACGAAGGTGTGTTCCGAAAACACCGGTAGTTGTCATGCTGCTTACAGAGTGATAGATTACAATGGAATAAAAGACATTTATGTTAAAACGCCCAAAATGTTCTTTTTGTAAAACACAAAACAAAAGTATTGCGGAAATTAAATATAAAATGGTCAATTTTCAGCCCGGATTCTCAATAAATATGACACTAAATGTTCGATGACTTTGATTTATTTAAATTACTAAAAGGGCGGGCTGACGCGAGTTTACAACTAAAATGAACGAGAACTTTTGTATTATATTGCTAAGTCGCGACTGATCTCTGCCGCGGTCAGGTGGACTAATTAGACTCCCTAATAAGTCCTTTTTTCCCCCACCAAGGTGAACCCGGTCATCCAGTTTCCCACAGCTCGACCGTCCTGATTTTTTCGTTCGCCCACGAACGTCGTCTCATTATTCATCTTCCCAGGCATCGTCATCCTCGTCGCTATCCTCTTCCATGACCCACAGATTCATGAAGTCTGCGCTGGAGCAGGTTTTCGCTGGCCCATCTCAGTGCCCAACTTTCTGCACATCGTAATGATGGTTTTTCTTTACTTTGATAAATTCATAGGGTCCGAGATATTTAAAGGCCAGCTTCAGCCCTGGTCCTTCCTGCGTCCTCCTTATCGCCACCAATTCTCCCACTCGGTAAGCATATGGCATATGGTTTTTTGTCAAACCCTCGTCGATTTTCGTCTTGAATTTTGAAGATTTGCTGCCTGGCGTGTTCACGGAGTTCATCTCGCTTCTCTTGGTATTCTGCTGCCAGCTTCTGTTCCAGCATGTCGGCAATCCTTTCAGCTTCTCGAATTCTTGGGGATGTGCCGAACATAACCTGGAACGGTGATGCACCGATGCTCCTATGGACACTGGCGTTAATGCACTGCTGGGCATTCTCTACGAACTTGTACCAATTTCCGGGTTCGGGCGCAGTCAACTTTGTGAGCAAAAGAATGATCACGCGGTTAACTTGCTCGACTTGTCTGTTTGCTCTCGGCACCCCGGTGGTGATCAGTTGGTGTACAATGCCCTCATCCCCACAGTACTTTTTGAAGTCGCCAGAAGTAAAAGTGACCCCTCGGTCAGAGATGATCCTCCCAGGGTTTCCGAATACCGCCGCTTGTCTCTGGAGTCGCTAAATTACCTCAGTTGCTCCAGTGGATTTAGTGGGATAGAGCTAGGTGAATTTGGTGAACGCATCGACAACTACAAACAAATGTTTATAGCTTTTTCTAGTGATCGCCAGGGGGCCCAGATGGTCAATATGTAGCGTGTCCATGGGTCGGCATCCTTTGTCAATCGGATTCAGCCACCCTTCCAATTTTTCCCCACACAATTTCGCACCACCTTCTCCACTTTGGCTCTCAAGTCGGGAATCCAATAGTCTCGACGTACGGTGGCCTCGGTTTTTGTGGCGGAGAAATGCCCGAACTCATGTAAAGACCTGATGATCTGGTTTTGCAGGGCTGTCGGCACCACCAACCTCCAGTTGCCTTCATCTTTCTTGTTCAGGAGCTGGCCTCGCACCACGTAACCCGGTTGTCCTCCATTTTCAACCGCTATTCGGAGTCTGCTGACGTTGTCGTCTTGCTGCTGCGCCCGACGCAATCGGGGCAACATACTGTCGGACACCTCCTCAATCATCAGACACTCTGAAAGTGGTCTGCGACTCAGAGCGTCTACATGAGCCATATTTTTGCCCGGGCGGTGCTCAATCGTATATTGGTACTCCTTTAGCTGTTGTGCCCATCTTGCTACCCTCACCGACAAATCCCGCTTACTTATCGTCAGAGTGAAAGCGCGGCAATCCATCACGATCTTGAAGGAAATTCCCAAAAGATGAACCCGGAATCTCTTCAAAAATCGGACGATTGCTAGCACCTCCAACTCGTAGCTAGTATAATTTTCCTCGGCCGGCTTGGTTTTTCCACTAGCATAATATACCGGGTGCAGCTGCTGATCATCCAGGCTTCGCATACCTCTTTTCGCAGTGAATCCAAGATTGTTGCTAGTATTGGTTTTTAACGAATATTAAGATCAATATTTATAACAGTTCTCACAATTTAAATGTTATCAATGCAAGTCGATCTATCCACTTTTCTGAAAAAATTTCGTTTAGCAAATCACGAAAAATTTATGCGAATTAAACATCTTGCTCCATCTTGCTGAAACTACACATCGTCAAATACCTGCTCAGATATTCCATGGATTGTAGAAATTCTTTGATCTTTCAGTTAAAGCATATTCAGTTTAATATACTTTTCATCATTCAAATTACCATCAATGGAAAATGGCCCTACAATTTGATTACATAAAATTCGAGCCCAGATATTGAGTTCTTGAAAATACTTGATGACAGACCCACATTCAGCTTTGCTGTTGAATAGCTCAATATCTCATATCGCGACGGTTCATACTACCATTAAATTCGAAATTAGCCTCATTTGAAAAGCAAATCCAGAGAAAAAACATTCTTGCAAAGATATTGACGAATTATTTGTTTACAACATTTAGTTCTGCGGTTAAAGTCCTCACCACTAAGGTGATGTATGAGTTATATTTCATGAGGGTGGTACTTGTATCTTTTAGAATCTTTATCTTGAAAACTAAATAAGATTTCCAGGGAATGTCCATCATTGCAATGATATTTAGGACATTCAGATCTCTGATCCACGCATCATTCAAAACAGTAATTTTTTATTTTTCCGAAAGTGACATAGTTAAAGAGTTAGAGGAGATATTCAATTGAATTGAAATTAAAATGATAAATTTGTGTTAACAACGTTAATTGGTGAGGTCAACGTTTTCGATGCTACACCACGCTCCACCCCCAGAAAACAATAAAAAACTGGGATTCATAATGTATTTTCCGAGATATTCAACTGGTCCACGACTTTATACCCACTTTATATATGTTGCAAATATGTCACATTAATGTTAAAACGATCTCATTGATTTTATCTCTAGAAAAAGAAGAACGACTATCTCTGAAAATTAATTAATTAATTAATTAAGTCTGTTTTATAAAATCGAATTTTGCTTTTCCGATTTTTGACCTCCCGAGCAGGTACCATGGTGTGTTTTAGTCACGTAATTTAATTAATGTAGAGATATATGAGAGATATGTAGAGATATATGTTTGGTTAACTTTAACCTTAACTTTTATTGGCGCTACGTGCGCCAACTCCCTTTCATTTTTTCAATAAGTCCTCCTTTTTTTCTTTTATATTGTATAAATCCAGTTATTCTGCTTCCTTTTTTCAAATCCTTATTTGAATATCCTCTCCATCCTTTTAAGAAATTCTTATTTTTTCTTCTTTCTCTCCTCGTTATTTCAATCCTCTTTTCATCCTTTTTTTACAAACCCTTCATTTCTATTTTTTTCATTATTTTTTATTAAGTCTTTTCTTAAATCCCCTTTTCATACATTTTTATTATCAACCTTTTGTTTTGTTTTTTGTTTCTTTCTTTCAATTTAAAAAAAAGGTTAAAAAATTTTTCATCCTTTTAAAATATCCTCCATCTTCTTTTTCTTTGTTTGTTTGTTTTTCCTATTTTTTTAATATAAATCTACTTTGTTGTTGTTTTTTTTTATATCAAATACCTTTTCTATTTTTCCAAAGAATACTCTTGTTTTTTTCTTTTTTTTCTCCTTTTTTAAATCCATATTCTATCCTTTTTTCTTGTTTTATAAACCCTCTTTTTTTGCTTTTTTTATACTCCATTTTTTCCCTCCTCTTTTTCCTTTTTCAAATTATTTTTAATTTCCAAAGAAAATCATACAAAAATTCACAAAAATTTCACCACATGGACCAAAGAGAGTTCAAATTTTTGTTCATCGCTGGTCCCGTCATCATAGTAAAAAAGGTCCTCATTTTGCATCAAAATGGGAACAAATAAGCAGATAAAGATTTTCCCCTTCAAAATGTAAAAGAATGGAGGTAATTCGCTCTTTTAAAAAATTTCGGCACAAAAATGTCGGAAATTAGTTTTTATACAAGTCAGGAAAGTTCGTAAGCGAACAACATTCTTTGTGTTTCGCACTCCAAGCGTGATTTTTTATGACCGTTAGCTCAGCTTTCATGCTGATATCGCAGAGGTCGCATCTACCTTTGTACATGGTCGCCTTGTCTTGCCGTAGCCACAAACGAAATTCTGGGATTTTTTCCCATTGATGACGGTATTTTTGCGCCCTGCGATTTACTTTTTTCATACACTTATAGCGGCTTTTCTTTCCAATGGACTCTTCGCAGTCAGATTCTGAAGTTTCACCGCCCATTTTTAATTTTTGTGTTTTTTAAACTTAATTAAACCTTTCTTTTATCATCCCAACACATCCGCTCGTCGTTCACTGCAAAAAAAATTGATAATAACATAAAACAGAAAAAACAGTTAAAAAAGTAAAAACTTAACCTTTACGACACCAATTGATTTAAACAAGCATCTCTTACTTAGTTTCTTTACGAAAAATAAACAACCGTCTGCCGATTTCAATTGTTGACCATTCGATCTTAACAATGGCTCAACAGTTTGCTCACCACGTTTTTTTTTATCCATAAGAAATGGTCAAAAACTGGCTTAAACAATTCTCCAGATTCACTTTTATCAAAAATGGACATGCGATAAACCGTTTTCTGAATTTATTTTGAAAACGCAGATAACATGAACTTTGCGAGAACATTCAAATAATCTGATACGTAAACAAGAGTGAAGTAAGTGTCAAAAGACATCGACTTACAGAAGGGCGGGAAATTTGAAATTGATGACTATTTTTAACTCACGTTTTATTTATTATTCAAATTATTCATTTATTGTGAATTATAGTACCATTATTGTTATTATCGTACAAAAATAGTACGATAATCGTACGTCGTACATTTGCTAAAAAAATCATAAATTATCGTACATGTACGATATTTATTGTATGTCTGGCAACGCTGCCTCGGTTCATGACTTCATTTGCGTCTGTTATAGAGAATGAATAAGCGACATATTTCAATCGGATCCTGAACGGCAATCTAAATGAAGGACGTCGAAGGTCGCAAGTTTTCCTATTTGAACATCATGGTGAACGCACGCATTCAGATGACCATCCTTCTCTAGAAGTAAGAGCACACTTGTTTCATTCCCACACATGTGTTCCCAACCAGGTTTTTTAGCGGGGTAATATAGAGGAAAAGCAAACATCTAAGATACACAAAGAGATCAAACGTTTTCTAAATTTAATGAAAATTTCATGAGATACTGCAACCTATCTGAAAGGTCAACCCAAAATTACAAAAAAAGAAATAAAATGATCATTACAACGACATCTTTGATGATTTCAAACAAATGTTCCGAGTAAAAGTTACACTTGATCTGATGCAAAAAATCTGAATCTGCAATAAAAAATAGAGGTTTCTATTCTAGAATTTGAAGTTACCCCCTCATCCACTACCGGGGGTTGAGGGTGCGGGGTCGAGAATGTCATCGTTGAATATATTTTCTAAAAATATTAGACACGTGTTTGTTTGTCTTCTTGATTCGACACAAATTTTCCAAAATATTCGACCGTTTCGAAACAAAAAACTCAACCTGTATGTGGCAAATATAAAGCATAAATGCAATATTTATCTTTCTTTAACCTGTCTGGGTTAATAGTTGTATGGACTTAGTGTAGTCTGTGCCATTAGAAATCGTGTAAAATTGTCTGCACCGCGATTGCTTTTCGTTCAAGATAAAGAAGAAATTTTTGAAGAAATCTGCAAGCCCATTTTGTTAAAACGGCTGGAATGTGATACAAAATTGACAAGTCACGCTCCATATCTAGGATACTGCAATAATCTCCTTCGTATACTATATATGCGGTTGTCCTAAGATTGACAGAGGTTTCGATCACTATATTATTTTGGATATAAATGCAGAATTAGAGAATCTCTTTATTTCTCAAATCATTAGTATTTAATTGAAAATTGTGTGTTAATGGTGCAAAGAAAATTTTTTACGTATGAAACAATGCCTACTTTTGCATTGCTAAATCATTCCTGTTGGACTTAAATTTTTGCTTTACTTTCAACAAACTAATTGATTAAGTTCAGTACATTTCATAGTAGCCAGACTCCTGATGTTTATTGAGAGATTTGATTATAGCATCACACAACAGAGAACCTTTGTCTTTTTTACAGTTTCTGGCACGTTGCAAAATTAACGACACCAATTTCATTGAAAAATACATCTGTATCAATAACAATTTCCATATTTATATACTCGGCAGAACAATAACAGGCACCCAAAATTTAAAAAAAGGCATTTTTTAAACAGCCGTAACTGTGACATTTTGCATTGGAAATTTTTTTTTTCAATTTGAAGTTTGTAATCTTGACTACAAAATACTTTTGTTTGAATTTTTTTGACACTTTACAGACAGCGCTGTAATCAATTGTTCTGATCAAAATTTTTAACTAAAGAAAAATCAAACTTTTAATCACTGCAAAAACTTTGTTAGCAAAGATTTTTTAATTTCAGCCATAGAGCAACGAAAGTGGTTATCACAAATAATCTTGTCGACAAAAATTGAAAAAACATCCGTTGAAACAAATGTCTTCTTGCATTTTTGTGTTTTAATTCAAATTAATTAGGGTTTCCGCCTATTTTGCGACATTTTTAAGGGGGCAATGTAAAAATGATAAAAAAAGTCTAAAGAACAAAAAAAAGTAAAAAAAAAAGATTAAACATTGGAAATAGAAATGAAAATTGAATAAAAAGTCTCAAGATCCAAAAAAAAATTGAAAAAGGTACAAAAAAAATCAAAAATTGAAAAAAAAGAAAAAAATCGGGAAAAAATGAAAATGGTCCACTCTTAAAAATGAAAGCTCATCGCGAAGTTAGCAGTTAGCACATCGAAAATGCGCACGCACTCATTTCTTATTATTTTTTTTTCGATATTTTTCAAAAAATAAAAAAAAATGTATTACATAAATCAATTTCTCTGTAACTTAACAATCTTTAAGTATTGTTGTACTATATTCATTTCATACTGTTGTTTATTGTACACAATGTTCGACTATTAGCTAGCACAAATCAACCGAGTGATATTTCATTTTTATTTTGCACATTTGATTAATGTAATACATTTTTTAAAGGTAATTTCAAAAGTAAAGTACAGGCCGCATGCTATCACTAACTTTTGTGCTTCATAAAGTTATTTCTTTATAATTATTATAAAAACAAACAAATTGATTGTCATCATCATGCATACAAATATGCTT
>JAQQRF010000310.1:105688-131806 GCA_030523145.1 Trissolcus brochymenae | reverse complement strand
CATCGCTACGGTCAGTTTTGATTGGCAATTTCTAAATGTCAACTTTTAGTTCACTGCAGTAAACACATTTGTATTCAAATTTTTTTTATTTACTCTGCAATTTCTTCGTGAATCAAATTTAGGTTCTGTTGCGCGTTGTTTCAGAGAGCGAATAGCGCGGGAGATTGCCGCGCCAAAGTAATGTGGTAATTAAACTTTGGGCGCATTTGAGAGCCCCGTCCCTTGGAAGTGTCGCCCTGAAATTAATGATACGCCAACATCGCCACCGCCTTGTCCCCCTCCCTACTTGCGTCCACACAATCGTCCAGAAATTTTTTCTATAACCGGCACTTGTTGGTATCCGCGAGCAAACGACGCTCAACTTTCATTAATCCCGACTTATCGTGCTATAAATAATCACGCCTCCCCCCTCATTTCTATCAGCCTTCGTTCAATTTAATCGTCATTTACTTACATTTAATTTAATGCCACGATCTTATGCGGCTCACCTGATCGCTCGACACTTTTTCTATCGGTCTTGGACGTCCGGCTCAAACCCGATTACGATTATCAGCCGAATTTATCTTAATTACGTTATGAAATAAGCTCGAAAAAGAAAGAAAAAATGAGCCGCGGCGTGGCGTGATTATTAAATTTGTATATTAACGCGGCGCACTTTTTGCCCCATCGATTGACACGCAGCGCATCCCGTTTAATATGAAGCCGGATAATGAATTGAAATTTGTATATCGCCGGATCTGTATGTACACCTCCTCTGGGACGATAAAATCATCATAACGTGCATCGGCACTCTGTTTCCCCGCCTGCATAATAACGTGCGTATTCATATAACCCGAGCTCTCGTATCATTACATGTTAATTATTTTTTGCTGCCCGCCATAATGGACGGACTTGACGAGCTTCATAAATTCAACTATCCGCGCTTTCACGTGCCTCCATGTCCGTTCGCTTGCAAATCTCTATCTTCGTCTTTCAATCTCCGCATCACGTCTTGTCTGCAATCTTCACTGTTGCTCTTATTACGTAGCGGCGTTATCGTGACCGAGCGCAAAATGTGGCGTGTCACGTTTTCAGGCAAAGCTTGATCGCGACTGCCGATGTTGTCACCAACCGAGCAGTGCGCCGCTGCCGCGTTGCCGGCGTGTTTGCGGCGCTACTTCCGCCCGCCCTCGACCCTTTTTTTTCGCGCCACTTCCGTTACCTGAATTATTTATGATCCTGACTACCTGGAATAATTGTGAGATCCTACCTCTCCGGTCTTAATGAAGTTCATAATAATGCTTGCTTTTTTCTCTCCCTTTCGCCGAGACACTTGAGTGCAAAAGTAAATAAGTTTATGGAAGCTGCGGCAATTCTGATAAAGTTGCGAGTCAAGGGGAAAAAAAACACCAAATGATGTGTTTTAACGATTCGTTGCTCGTTAGAAATAGCTCGTTAAACCTGCGACATGGTCTTGGCGATGAAAAAGTTCTGCGAAATTATGATCGGGTGGATATAATCATCTCTCTAAATTTGAATAAGTGAAAAATTTCACTTTTTTCTAAAAGTGGAAGACTCGCGTCTTATTTGTTAGTGAAAATTTCTGTTCTTTTGAGTGCAAAAGTTTATTGAAAATAATTCCATTTTTTTGTCATTATGCTGAGGATGAGACAAATAGGAATCTCATTCTTATTTAAACTTAAATTAGTATCATTAAGAAACGAGTTTTACATTTTTTAATTTGAAAAGTTGCAAGAAAAATTGCATAATCATCCGTAAATCACACTTGCAGAAAGAATGGTACGAAGGTGATGAAATTTCACCCTTAAAATATAGGAACTGTATTCAGATGACTGAGAAGTGAGTTTAACATGGATATTAAAGAGTTCGTATTAATGCATGAAAAGAAAAAAATCATCTTAAATGCAAGATTCCGAAAATGGCGAGATTATACGCGGCAAGAATAATGCACCATAAAAATTCCAAAGCGGCGCGTTCTCATAAGGTAAACAGGAAGAGCTTCGTATGATCTAATAGGACGTTACCCTCATGTGTTTCAGATGGGACTTCAAAAGTTATTATTACGTCACTTTGATACTTATCAATGATGTAAGAATGATCTCATTTTTTTGTGCTGAAAGCATCATCGTGCAATGATCTCTGCTCATCAACTGCACTCTGTTAATAACGATTGGATGTTTTCATTTGCAATACATGAGCTCGAGATTATCAGATCAAATGTAGATAATTTGTTTCACCCACAGATACATAAATTTGAGCATTCCATAAATTGCGTACATCAATTAAGGGAGAAAACGCGACGGTCGATCTGCAACAGCGATCGCTTATTACGAACCAATTAATTTCGTTGGGACTGAATAAATTAAGACGAATTTGAATTACTGAACGTGAGACAAGATTAAAATCTCTAACAAATAACGACAATTGTCGTACACGTTTTTGGAATTCAAAAGTAATAGTTGCGTTCGCAGAAAGTGCGCTCTCTAACAAAAACGAAACAACATGGAAACAAAATATAAAGGAGACAAAAAAATATGAAGAAATTGACGCATCTGTGCAGTTGTAGCAAATACGTTTGTGACATATTGAGCAAATTCAGCTGAGTCGAGATGCGCTTGGAACAACTTTGAAACGCGTCAGCCGCTGCTCGTGTGCATCTACCGCTATCACGCTCTTCAGAAACGAGTTATCGAATCTTTCATGGAAATACGATGGGTACCACGGGTTAACGCGGTGCCTTGTAGAACAGTCGTTTTATGCGAGTTCACACGCCGAGGCACATCTGAACGCATTTCATACACGCTCGCAAGGAATATATGAACATTACTGCGCTGATATGCCCCTTCACATCTCACGTTATCGGCCATCTTTTCCGACTCTTAAATATTCCAGATCGTGACGCTTTATCTGCCGCCTAATAATGAGATAAACGAGAGGCTTAGCGCGGCGACCAAGATTTAACAAGCAGAAAAGTGTAATTCGGAAGGAACTTCTGGATGAGAATTTCCTTTATTATTATGTGCTTTATTAATTTATAATAATAATTCAACTCGAGGAAATAAACTTTGATTGTCAATTTGTAACCTTAATGATTAGTTGCAAGGGAATTTTTAATATTGTAATAATCTAATTTTCATAATCGTACCCTCAACAAATTTATTCGGCACTCCTTATCATTTAATAGAACACAAAATTAACAAATACCTTGTGAATATTTTTTTCGTCTTGTGATTACAATATTGATTACAGATTGAGGGGTATCGAAATGATAAAACATAAACATTTTTGTGCAATATAAAAAATAATCATTTCAAATATTTTTTCATTAAAATGGAAAGTTCAATTACTCTTTCTTACGAAAATTGCTCTTTTTAAAGATTTCTATCAAGATTTGAAGTAGAGAGAAAAAATAAACGGATGATGATTGCGGCTTCCAGATCAGTTAGCACGTAGTGAGTAGCCAGCAAAGCTTTAAACACTGATTTAAAAAGATATCAAAAGAAAAAAATGCATGTGACAGTAAAAACGAGAAAAGCCAGAAATAGTATGGCTACGACGTTTCTAGAATTTGATAAGCTAATGCATTTCAGACTTAGGCGATTTGATCAAAGTGCAGGAAAGTCTTTTCAATGATTGGGGCGCGGAACATTCACTTTTTGTCAAACGCATCGAGGTTTAATCTTTTTGTGCAGTTTCGTTCGTTTTCAAACGAATAAAATCGATCTCAATGCTCGAATATTGCTTTTAATGTTGAAAAAACCTCAAAACATTTGCCCTAAAAAGTGGATAGTTTGAAATTTTCTTTTATTTTTGTAATTCGGAAGATGAATTACAGAAAAATCTCAAAAACTATTTGTAATTAAAAAAAAAAAATATGTATACAAAAGATTTGTACGAGAGAAATATTTTTATGTTTGCAAATTGGCGCTCCGAATTTCAGTCAAACCAGAAGATTCGTACGATGCTTTGACCAGCTTCCTCTTTACAAAGACCTGTAATGACGCGACTCTGCTTTGCAGCTCGTTTCTCTCTGTTACTCTTGGTCGACTGCCGAAAACAAAATCTCGCGTTTGAGTATTTCCCACCGACGTCATGCCGGGTTGCTTTTTAATGACGCAGAATGCACGATTTACACATTTGTGCACGAACCTCATTCACAGCGGCGGCGCCTCTTCTAATGTCCGCTTGCATAATTACTCGGTAATGTTATGCAGAAACATGCATCGCCAGAGTCCTGAGTGCAGGTGAGGGCGATAATAACGTGCCTTGTTTTCTCGGTTTTGCGAATTTTTCGACAAACGCTCACGTTCGCTATCATTCATCCCAGGTATATAATTGCGCGGTAGCATCGGTTTGTTGATGCAACAATGAGGACTCTAATCGACGGACCAAATGAGACCTAAGTGGAATACTTTTTCTCACATTAGTCTGCAAATCAGCGTGAAATAAAAGCGAGGTGTGAAGAAGCGAAGCTTATCTCTCGAGCAAGGTCGTGGGACATTTGCCGTGTGCAAGAGCAATCTGACGCATAATGACATCACTCGCGGATTGTACGTCATAACGCACGTTACCCCGGGCTGTTCAACATTTCCGATTGTGCGCGTTTCGAGGAAGTAACACACGTCGTCTCAGAATTCCCGCAGCAAACGGCGTTTCCATTTATAACGCGCATCTCCGCGACGAAGCTGCTGCATTTTATTGAATTCACTCCGAGGCCGTTCATGTCGCTGATTATTCCGCGATCCCATGAATGATGGTGGGAACTGAATTGGTTTATTAGTTGATTGGACGGAAATATAATATCCGCAACACGCTTGGGTTTTGTTCAACTGAACCGAACTCTAGCATAACACTTTTTTTTTCTTCTCCCTCTCTCTCTCTCTTTGTCTCTTTCTATGCCATCAGCGACCTCGTTTTCATACGCGATGGCATCGGCCAAATCGTTCGATCATAATTGGACAAATTAAATTGTTACGAGAAAAGCCGGTTCGATTATTCTCAAAAATTTTTTTCGAATGTCATTTAGCGTGCGAAATGTGCGCAATGATTGTATAAGGGCTTTCCAGTCGTGTCTCGTGTTAAAGGAAACCAGTAATATAGTGTATAACGCTGTTTTTATTTTATAGTGTAAATTTAAGTGGCTCGTCCTTGAAACCGTCGGTCGGGACACACAGTCGCGTGTTGTCTATAATGATCATCGGAGCTGACTTTCCGCGGCACCTTTTTCCGAGCGCGCAAACTTTGTTGATTGAAATCATTACGCGTGATGATTATCTGAATATTGAAAGTGAGACTCTTAATACCGAGACTCAAATTGGCGTACGTATCTCAGAGCGTAATTTATTCGGCATTAAACTTGTCAGAGGGTTGATCGTACATCCCAGTCAATCATGAAATTTTTCATGAAAAAGACAACTTCATAAAAAATTTTATAACATTATTATACAACATTGTAAGATTGTAATTGAGTAATTTGGCTTGTATTATCCATCAATAATAATCAATAATAAGAAGCGAAATAAAACATGTCGTTTTTTGATCAGAGAGTGAAATTAATAGCATAAAATCTGTGGCACTTGGGAAGAGAAAAAAAAATCAACCTCATGATTCTTTTTCATTTTTACATCAAATTAGTGTTTTTTTTTTTTTATTGAAATTTTAAATGCAATGAGTTTTTTCTGAATCTTATAGTAATGTTCGTCGCCTATAATTCGGTAAAAAAATACAAGTAAAAAAATAGATTTATGATAATTGGAGTGACTAAACAATGAGGAACGTAATTTCTGTTCGAACCCTTGTAAATGACAGCGAATTCCATGACACAGTTGATTCCAAAGCTCAGTAATAATTCGGAGGCGTCAAGTTTACGCTGTCTTTGTTCCGATGCACCCGGTTAATCGGCGTCCCGAGAGTCTCTCAGCCGACCTAACTTTTGCCGCGCTGATGAACGTAACTGAAAGAGAGAGAGAGAGAGAGAGATAGAGATAGAGATAGAGATAGAGATAGAGAGAGAGAGAGAGAGAGAGAAAGAGAGAGAGAGAGAGAGAGAGAGAGAGAGAGAGAGATGAGAGAGATGAGAGAGATGAGAGAAAGAGAGAGCGCGCGGCATAATGAAACGTCGACGTTCTAAGGTCATTACGCAAACGGGTAGACACAGTTTCAAATTTATTAGTAATCACATGTGATACTGTCGCTTGGCTTTTAATGGGCCATATTTCACCATCTGCGCGGCGTCCAATGTTAATGACGACCATCGGCGCACGGCCCCGTCGATAAGCTTTCAATTCGCACTGTAAATTCGCGTCTAAGTTAACTGCATAATCCTCCTGGCAAGATTTAGTGCCGCGGCGAATTTCTTGTTACGATTAACAATGTTTATATATGGCTTCGCAAATGGCGATCTCGCTTGTACAAGTTCGATTTCAGTATTGCGGACAAAACCGATTGAAACAATCTATTTCGAGATCGTTATTGCCGCGGCGGAACGAGGATAAAAAGTCTCCAAATGACCGGCAACGCGTTTATAATCTCACGCCGTTATTTACGCGTCACTTTGTGTACGCCAAGTCGCAGGCACGATTGCACTGCGCTGGTCGCGAGTCAATATTTCAGAGGCCCGACTCACAGTTTCTTTTTTTTTTCGGTACTTTTAATGAGCGATATGAAGTAATCTACTTTATTGCGACACTTAATGTGCGTAAGTTTTCCCAACATTGGTGTATTAATGTCATCCGTTGAAAATGTTGTCGGGGAACATTCGTACGATCGCGGATGCATAATTATCCATTCAAAACGAGGATTGCCAACTTATTATTAAATTGTTGATATACAAACCGTACATTAATTTCATATTGACTCTAGCCGGTTGATTTGCCCGTTTTAATTTCATCCACGTTTTTTCAATCTAATTAACGAATGTTTTCCTTTGTTCCGATAAGCTGTATGAAAACATATCCTATATATGCCGACGTCTAGTTCTAGACTGTATACGCGAGTGCATTAATTATATATTTATGTGCGAAGTTTGATGTAAGAATTATACGTTACTAATTAAAGCTGCTGCCTGTGTTACATTTAATTTACATTCAATAAATGCTGATTGCGCTCGCAATAAAAGTCAATGAAGTTGTACTCGGAACTGTAAAAGAGTATTTCGCATGTGAATGCGGAAAGATGTCAATTGCATTCACTTGTACCACGAGCGAATTCTACTCGCTGCGTCAAAACAAGAGTTCGTATCAAAAGTCGTGCTATTTTCATACAAAAATGTATACACTTCGTAATTGTTCGGGTGATTAAATCATGATTCAACCTGATTTTCGAAAGTTTTATTTAAATGAATGAAAAAAAGAGGTAGTAGCAGCATGTAACTCATCGTTACTTTTCAAAGGATGGAGCTAAACAAACAGAAGCTGGTGCAATAACGTTTGTTTTTCAATTATTTTACAACGCACAAAATGTCTTTTCAGTTTTTTTCATCCGTGAGAAAGGAAATCAAAAAGCCCATTGTTGTATTGGAAACGCGCATCAACAACAAATGTCTGGATGTTAGCATTCAGAAGATGATTTTTTTTGCAATGCAAAAGAAAATGTTTTTTTTATTCAACAGAATTTTGTTAGAGCATAAAGTCGACGATTCTCCAGTTGTTATTCAGTGATTAAAAATTATTTCATTTGAATAAACTGCATGAAAAAATGATTTTATAGAATAATTCAAAGTTTTTATTCAAATTGTTATATTTGAACATTTATAAATGTTTCATTCAAGTTGATTCGCTAGAACTGAAATATTCTTCTACAAATAAAATGCCTGAACTTAAAATAAAGGTAACGTACTAATTGAAGAGAAAAAAAAGTCCTACTGTTCCATTGATCAAAAATTTTGCATGACACTTGCTCTGTTAACTGACCTCGATGTATAAGGACTGGAGCACCACCATTCATTGAATGTATCATTACATTGTCACTGAATTCACAATTCTTCTCATATTCTAAATGAAATGAGGTTATTCGAACAGTCCCTATTGAGAGCAAACACATAGTATAAACTATATCTACAATGTTTAAACAAAAATGAAACGAGAAATATAAAAAAGGGTGATCAAAAAATGTGCGAAATATTTGCGAGAATATTTACAAAATTCACGGAACGTCGTGCGGAGACGAAAAAAGCCTTATACAAAAATGGTGATCAGTTAATTTTCCTTTCGCAGAAGATACGTCGAGGAATTTCCGGACAAAAATGTTTCTCCGCAGTCATAATGCCAAGCAACTGACGAGCGAACGCCGTGGAAAAAGATGCGCGTCCCGTTAGAAAACAAGTGAAATCAATCAGACCCTTGGCAGAGTCGTCGAAGCATTTTTTTAGCGGCCTCATCGCGCAGCCTACAAATAATAACAGTGTTCGTGTAAACGAACAATCCAAATTACAA
Source organism: Trissolcus brochymenae (assembly GCA_030523145.1). NCBI lineage: Eukaryota > Metazoa > Arthropoda > Insecta > Hymenoptera > Scelionidae > Trissolcus > Trissolcus brochymenae. Next base: position 123,374 of record JAQQRF010000310.1, on the reverse strand, counting down.
TTCGCGATTTGCGGCTGACGGTATCCGCTAATTCTTTGACAATGAATCATCCATTCCCCCCCTTGTTTTTAATTACATAATAATCGACGGGCAATTTTTGTACTTTACCCTTCACAAAATTCATCAGATGATGGCAAACCTCCTGCACTTAATTTCGAGTAAGAATGCGACTCTCGTGGTTGAGCCGAATAATAACGTCTTGCATTATCGTCAATAATACTGCCAGCATTCCCGGGGCGCTGCTTATAAAACATGCACACTGCGAGCTCATCATTGCGATGCTCCGTCTATCAATTATTATCGCGGTAAGGCACGCAAGCCCGTGTGCACAAGCTTCCCCTTGTACTCTGAGTAGCGCCTCGTCGTTGACAGGGGGCTTATCAGGTCTTATCACCGTTGATGTATCGTGAACGACGTGTCGGTGCATAGGGGCTCGAGCATCTCATTACACGGCAAATTGTAACGTTCTGCTGACACGCACCGCTCAACTGCCCCCGGCCAAGTATTTGTCTGCGTATTTGGAGGCGCACATCCGCCCTGTGTGTGGTTCCCGGACGCCGCTTTGGTGCGAACATTTTTCTTCGCGCTTGCATCTACAGTCGCCTTGCGCGCATATTCACTCAACTTTGATAAGATACTGTTGGAATTTTGCAGCCTCTGGTATAATAAGTGATGACTGCTCGTATAATAGCTGACCAGTATGCTTTAAACTTTTCTTCGGCCTTCAGGGTCTCCATTTTCCTTCGCGTGCTGGCGCTAGCGTGCAACAATCTCCTACCCTGTCTTATAGTCTTACAATAACTCTTGACCAAATTTTTTCTAACGAGACGTATTATTGGGCAAATTTTTATTGAAAAATAAAATAAAGCAGAGTTTGGATTGACTACAATCTAACCGTGATTTAATCTAGTCCGTTTTTTTTGTTTTTGATGGCTCTCACGCCGGCTATCGACCACTCCTGTCTGCGAGCCCTGGCTGATAAACTTGAATGTAAAAATTGCGTGCCAAGTTGCCAGGCCCCCCACCCAGCAGAGAGGCGCGCGCCTTGTTGGAATTCTTTTTGAACTCATTTGCTCGCGCCACCTTTTTCGTCGGTGCCTCTGATTAAACTCCCAAAAATTTATAGTGCGCCTCGAGAAGCTAAAATTTCCTCACGGCTTATCGCAACCAACCAGGGTCTGACGGCAGATTATCGCGGCACGCGCGCACACACTCTTCTTCGTTATCCTCAACTCGTTTCTTTGTTTGCAAGTCTTATTACGTACAGCAACGATTTGCGGTGCGAATGAACAGCAGGCGGGACGGATTAGAAGCGCAAAAACAAAAGAGGACGTCGGCGCAAGCTCGCTCTCTTGATTTTACTATAAATTTGCATCAGCTCCCACGCACCTCGCGGGATTTACGTAACGATGTCTCGGCTATTTATGCGTTCGATGGCTCCGACTTGGGCATTTTATTGCGAACCGTCGGGACTTGCTCTTAATAAAAGAGTGTCGCGCGAGCCAATCGATTGTCCGTGCGCCGGTTTTCTTTCAGCGTTCGGTAATTGCGTTCCCGGGGACCCTTTCGTGCTTGCCTCCGATGGTTCAAGAGGCGCTTAACTTCAAGGTTGAATTCGAGTAATTGATAGTTAGCAAAAATATGGTAATTGCGCTCGGCGAACAAAAAGTAACGAACTGGGCGTCTTGCAGGAAGTGGCAGCTTGTTATTACACTTACGACTTAATACTTTCTTTCGTAATATTTCAACGGCGCGTATGAAAGTACGATTATCACTCACAATTTCGTCAGCGTCTAATTAAATTCACTGAAAATCATTAAGTTTTTTTTATTACAAGAATTCGTTGCATTGCACCCGCTCTAAGAAGAATTTCTGACGGTATTGGAGAGCTACTGAGAAAGTTTTCATTTCATCCATCTTTTAGTTTAGCGTAGCTATCAAAACTTAATAAAATAAATGATCAAAAAGTGAAAAATGAAATCTGTTCTCTTTTGTAATCATTGCTGTTACATGTTCTGAAATATGAATTTCAATGAACGGCATCATCAAATTTTGATTTCTTGAACATCTACGCAACAATGCAAAGAGCTAATAAAATATTCACGCAACAATGCAAAAAAGTGGCTCCGAAGCAACTCAAGCGGAAGGTGCCTGTGATACAAAATGCATTCACACGGACTAAGCGCACACTCGACAGCTCTGCGGCAGTTTTCCTCGCTCGCCATTGCTCACAATCATCATATTCTCATATGCTCGACAACCAGCTCTTGCGGTAGCTGCCGGCTACCGTCCGTAGTGATTTATACACATTCCACGAGAGTTCCCATTCAGAATCCTTCCCTGTCTTGGTCGCAAAGCGAACGTGAGACGCGCTGCCATTATCGCATTACCTGACCATCATTTGACAGCCACGACAGTCATAATGAACCACCTACACGGCTAATCACAACAAACGAGCACAATTACGTAAGCTTGTGACGAATAACCACAGTTTTTCCGTGCCCTTACAAACAACCGAGCAAAATTGTCTCCTGTGAGATATCGTCAGGATCGTCAATCCTTTTTTCAAGCTGCTTTAAAAGGAAAACGACCATTATTATTGAAATTAATGGCAGTCAACTGATTAGTGACATTTGGATCAGTAAACGTTTGCTACCGTTTGAAAAAAGTAAAACAGTCTCGCATACGCGCTTGAACCCAGTTATAAAAGTAAAATTGCTGTACTTTTCAAGTCGTGACTTCATTCAAAATCAATTTCGGAACTGTAAAATGTCATTATTAAATGGAAAAAAGTTGATTATAATGCAATATGTTATTATTCAAATTTTATTCCATAATTATCATACCATATCATATTTTGTTATTTGCTACAATTTTAAACGACAAATTCAAGAACATTTATCTTACGCGGAAGTAAATTTTTGAGAAATAAAAATATAATATTTGTATTAATATGTCAATCTGTGTGCATCGAAATGCTTGTTTTGAGGCACTTGTGTTGCATTCGAAATCTGGTCATCTGTAACTGGAGCAAAACATAATGTTATGTATCTCATTTTATTAAGATGCAAAGTATAATTGATGCAATTTTCATGGTTGAAAAGTGTTGAACGAAATCATTAAATATTCCTCAAGATGGGATGAAACCGATTTAATTTGTATATTAATGGATTTAGAAAATCGGAAATAAAAATTTGTAGAGTATTTTATTAGGTAAATATTTTTACACTTATGATGCACCCTAATTGACATTATCACCCGATGAAATCAGACTCCAAATGGATATGTTCAAACAACTTATGCGACACTTAGAAAACAGAAACTTAACTAGATTATTAATTATGATTGGACAAGTATCAGCTTTATTAAAATCGAACACTGATCAATTCAATTGAAATGGATTATTGGCCAGTTGATAAGACTTCAACGAAACAGTATTGATTATTACCACAATTCATTCAAAATTCATTCCGGAAGTGGACGTCAATTAAAAGTAAAATATGATAATTCAAGTCACTAGAACGTGATTTTAATGAACGCAACGCGGCTATAATTTTGCCCTTCATACGCACTTTCGTGCTTCGGCATGGTTGCCGCGACGGCGTGGTATAAAGTTAATAAAAATGTTTCGATAAAAATCGTCTTTTCATCGCCGTCTTTAATCTGAGTTATTTTCTCATGAAAAAAAAAAGACCGACGTGCACCTAAACTGGCAAAATATTTTGAAGCCACTCATCTCTACGAGAAATTAAATCGCTCCTGTCATTAATCAAACAGGCTCAAGCAACGAGCGATTAATAAACATAAGATAAAGGGGCACGGAGAAGCGACCACACGGCGAATTGAATTCTAAGCGTTTCGCTATCTTATCAGTCTCCGCGACTGGTTTGCCTAAATATAGCGAGTTTGCAAAAATTTTTAACCTTAATTACATCCATTTCGTTAATTGTACTTAATTAATTATCAACCTTTTTATTTTATACCCCTGCCATAAATTCATTCACTTTGCCCATGCAAACACTTCATCGTACATTATACGTACATATATGGCACGTTGATGTCCTTGTTAATTCGTGGCGATAAGAAACTTCTCGCAACGTTATAATCAGGATGGTAACTCGTCTGGTGACAAAGTCTTGTACCGTTGTCGAGATAAGTGTTGACTTTTGGTATGGCAATTCATTCCTCAGAATCGACCTGGCATCGCGCTATAGCATTATGCAGATAATGAATGCTTTCGTCACGTTTGTTCGTAATGAATGATACAAATGCACCACGTCGGAATCAAATGTGTACTTTTATGCTGCAATCTTGGACAATAACTTGCCGCAGCTGCGAATGCCCCGGCTCACTTTCTGGGTCGATAAATATTCAAGAGCTTCTCTCGGACCGAAATTCTCGTGCCTAATAAAGAGATGATCGTTCATAACAGCACACGATGTTTCCCAGTCATTTGTTAGCGGCGATCGAGTTTTCGTTCGAAAATGAAATTGCCCAGGCGATTAATCACAAAGGTGCAATTTTTCCACCGCGCCACTTTTCCAGATGAAGAAATGTCTCCGGCTGAGATTGACCTCCTTAATCGTTCGGCCTAATAAGATCATTCGCTGGAACATTCAAGCGATTTAGGCAAGGTGTCGGTCGTCGATCATTCGGCGCGCCCTTATTGGTCGAGTGCTCGGGCTTTGGTATGCGGACGCGATTCCTTATCGGCCGCCGGGTTAAGTGTTTCCGGAAGGCGTATCTGCTGTCTTCTTTCGCATTCGTCTTCCGTGTCTTCGTTGGTCTTTTTTTATCTACTCCTTCTTTCTTTTTCTCCTCTTTTTGACACATTCTTTTCTCGCTTCTTTTTGTCAGACGAGCAAAACCCATAAAGTGCAACGTGTCGTAACACTGCCATAACGATCGATCGCTGAAACTCCACGTCGAAGATTAGTCACCGCAAGCGACGCACGGGCGAAAAATGTTCCAAGAGCAATGTCACATAATGATGGATAATTGCGCCAAGTACATGAGCGTCCTATCGCAAAATTACCAATCGCGCAGTTTACATGCATGTTTCATACTTTATACTTTTTGTTTTTTCAAAGAAAATGACATCGAACTGGTTTCATTTTCAGATTAATTAGTTTAAGTATACTCAACATGTAAATTCAGCTACTCCTCATGGAGCATCTGATTTTCCTATCCATAAAATGTGCTTGGAAAAGTTGCAAATAGTTTTTAACGTTATTTTCATGCAACATGAAATGGCTGAATTTGATTTTTTATTGTCGTTCATCCATGTATCGTTGATATTCGAAGGCTGATTTTACGGAAAATTAAAAAAATATGCTGAATAATGGCATACGTAAAAGTACTTCAGTAAATAACAACAAATCGCTAAGACCTGTGTCGAACGGTTGTGTCGATAAAATTTGTACAATGATGTCTCATTTTTTGCCGACGGTCATTTTGAACCGCGGAAAGGAAAATAAATAGCTCCCGTGGAATAAACTTTGTGCAACCAAACATATTTACATACGACAAGTAAGAATACAAATGAAAGTTGCATAATGAAAAACACGGCTTGTAAAATTATACGTTACAGTCAGGAGGGCAGGAGTTTATTAACATCGCGATAAAAAATCTTCCATTCAACGTTCAATTAAATAATGTTCGACCGCTCCGACAATTTTATAAAACATTTTTTCCGCTGAAGCGGCGTTTTTAGCATTTTTTCTTTTTTTTTCATTTAAAAATTTTTGATCAATTTTTTCGATCAAATAAATAATTTTATTCCGACGATAATAAAATGTACATACAAGAGGTTTTAATTACGTTTGAACACATTATAAACTATGGAGGAAAATGGGTTATTATCGAACAAATCAGAACTTAATTTTCATTTAAATTGGTTCAGTCGTTTCATCGGACAAGTCTCGATCATCCCCATTGAGGTAATTCAGTTTGTTCGAAAAACGCTTTCTCACATTTTCAAGTAAAAATGTATCATTCGTTCAAATATTAAACCCGCTCAATAATATAACATCAATGTGGTGTGATTAATTAAAATTTTTTCTTCAACTCGAACAATGTTATGTTCAATAATTAAATCTTGAATAAACAACAAAAGGCAAAAACTGAAGCCCATCTTCAACTCACTTATGTTGTAAACACACAAATTCAAATGCCAAGTGTGACATCACTTTCCCGAATGGACTAACAACTTCAAAGACGTACACATTTCGATTTCAAAAACAATTTCGCCCGTTATTTTTTGCACGCCGCCGCTAAGAGAGCCGACTTGGGATTTTGCTGCGCGAAAGCTTACAAACCGGTCGTTCATTTCGTTAGAATATATAACGACCTTCTGATTCAGGAGCGATCATATGCGAACGACAACTAAATGTTTACAAACGCAATGTAAAGTGCATATGGAGGGCTCAGCTTTCGCGTCAAGTAATTTATATAGTATATAGTTGCAACGTTATTAAACGTAGGAAAACGAAGCGCCCGTGGAAATATAATTTCCGGCCCCGGAGAGAGAACTTGTCGGAGCCCCCGTTTTTATAACTCCCGCTGGATCGCGACGCGAATCTCACTCTTGGCGTCCATTTTAATGGCGAGTTTACGAGGGAGAAGAAACCAGCCTCGCAGCCGCGCGCGAATTATTAATTCCGATGATCGCGATTCCAGCTTCCTCATCCGTGATAATCGGAATGAATTGAAAAAGGGTCAGATCGGGCGCGCGCTTCGAGCGTTGCATTGTGACGTACATCTGTGCTATTAATGTGTGCCAAGAAAGACACTTTATTTGTATTAAATTACACTGTCGCGTCGCGCTCTGTTCGCCGATCGTTATTGGCGACGTTACAACCTCCTTATATGACGTTTTACGACGTTTACTCGATCGTTCGACGAGCTCCTTCAGCGTGTCGTTATGTGATTACTCGACAAAATAGTGTTTCAATTTTAAACGTCGCAGTTCGTAAAAATGTAATCATTTTTTATTTTGTGATTTTTCTTTATTTTTGTTTCGTTCAAGTTCATCCAACCGTTTGCCAAGTCTTCGAATTTTGCTCTCTTTGTTAGGAAAGATTCCAATTGAAACTGAGAGAAATAAAGCTCAACTACGAATTTTGTTAAAAAGTCCTCTCGATTTGTTATTTGCACAGTAAGTTTTTTTTTCTTTCAAGCTTCAAAGAAATATGGCACATTTATTCTGCATCAATGTGTCAATGATTGCAAAATGTGGGATTGAGTTTTTATTTTTTCAATTTAATTTATGAATTAACAAAATTTATTCTAAATTGAAATAAATTAAATTCGAATCAAAAGAGTCATTTAAATAACGATATGATTAAAAGGATGCCAAAAAAGCAACGTCACTGATGACGAAATTTGAACGGGTTCAGCGACCGTAACAGAGTTCGCATTCCGTCGTATTTTAAATAATCGTCGTCTAAAAACGGTATAATTATTTCATTCACAGCAACTGTTAGAATGCCATCAATAACGTTATTGAATATTAAACAGCACGTTAAGTAGCGAGGCCGTTAAAATGGTCATTTTGCAAAAATTAACGCATCATTTAATCAGATATGTTTATAGCGTTGTTGTAAAAATTCAGTGCCAAAGTAATGAAGCACTCCGATATTTTAATTAGGAAGGATAATGAGAGTTCGTAGAAAAAGTTTCTGATGAAATTCAATTAATTTGCAAAGTAAGTTTTTTTTTCTCCCCGACCAGGATTTGATAGCGATTAAATTATAATCACAACATATAATATTGAAGCTCTTTTGAGTCTACATGACGGCATTAAATGGCATTATTAATGAAAACGAATTAGAGCGCTTTTGGTTGTCAAGTTCTACGGTACACCTTGCCACCTGCTGTAAAATTTCCATGAAACAATACAGCCAGCATTAATCAGCCTTTCTTGTTCACTCACTCGTAATGTAAGCGGCTTTCATTGACTCCAAGAAAAGAGCTCGGGCAAAAGAAAGTCCCTACACTTTGATATTTAACGATAGCATTTTGCTTTCAGTCTTTTTCATTTTCCAGCTAGAAATTATTTCATCGGTGTTATTCAAATCGCGATATTTAATCCTTGAATTTCTGTCAAGTTACTTTTAAAATCCTTGACTTACAATTTTTTCACAACAAATCAATAATTAAATCTACAAAAAAGTAATGAATTTATCGTTTCACTTAAACCAATTGACGCTATTATGAAAATGAAAGAAAAAAAAAAGAAAAAAATGTTTGCAGGTTTTTTTTCTAGATTTGTAAATTACTGAAAATAGCGTTCAGTAATTAATATTGAAATTAGATTTTTAAACGACATCCTCGCACGAAGTCTTTCGATCCATGATTTTAAAATCGCGCTAATTAAGCTCGCTGTAAATATTGTTTGAGATTAGAGGAAAACATTCATGCACTTACTTAGCCCGTGTCGTATATATGCACGATCCTACTAATGATTGTACTATATTTTATCGGGATTATCGGAACATGCTAAAGGGCTGATAGTTACAAGCGCGGCGTGTTCCTCCGTAATGAATTCCACTGTATTTTCGGGGATTCACGTTTTCCTAACGCCAAGAAAATTGTTGTATTACTAAGCATATATATTCCTGCTCATAATTTCGATAACGCTTGTAAAAACCACTAAATCTATAATCTTGTCTATAGAAGTTGGCGATTTAATGATAATTGTAATATTAATTGCAAAAACTTTGCACTTACTGACCCTCAGAGATAAATCATTTTTATGTAAATTGAAAATTGTACTTCCAATTTTGTTAAAAGTTCTTGCAGAATTTTAAATGTTCTTAACAGAAGCGTACATTTCTTTGATTCACGTCAGAATTTGTGAGTTTTATTCACTCTGATGTTTTAAAACGAAATTTTTTTTACAATTTTGTTATGCCTTGAATTTAATCTTATAGCTTTTTAATTTTTATGATCTCTTATTTTTTCCACTTTCATCCTAACAGAAATGTTGGTATAATTTAAATCCAACATCTCTCAGGAAATTCAGTTATTTATACATTTTTTGCCAGTTTGCTTTCAACAAGGAAAAAATGTTGGTAATGGTATCGCGAGAGGTATATTTTAATGACATTTTTCTGCGACGGATACTTCACGGAGTTTCAGCAGGTGAATTTACGGGTTGTCCGATTTAGTCATAAATTCAAGAGCAAACAATTAACGTATGAATGGCGAAGACAATTACCTACGTCGTCTAGAAAGAAAATAGAAAAAAAAATAGGAAAGTTTATTTGCAACATGGTAACATGATTTCCATTAACGGAGGCACGTTGCTTTCAAGTTCGATCAGGCTCGGCTGTGGCTTGACAAAGAAAAGACTCGGAAGTGACTGCGGAGATAGCTTAATCAAATACTGCGTAATTTGATTCGCCCTTTAAAGTTGTTAAGGTGGCAAGAACTAAACCGCGCCGGGAATGGAGAACGATGCCACGGCTGAGTTTATTTCTCTTGAGCTATTACTCTCACTTTCGCTGAACTCCATTGTGTGGCACTCAAAATAAAATTATGCCCTTAAGGATTCCTTCTCAATGACCAGACGACGTATTTGCAACGAAAACTCCCGTATCGAAGCGAGACAAAGGGGTCGCTCGAAGAAAAACGATCGCTTTCACAGAGAACATCGCGTCATGCGCTGGGAATACAAATCGAGGGTTGCCCGTGTACGGCATACCGAGTTTTGCTCTGAAACCAGCCATTTCTCGTGGCTTAAATTTCTGCGACTTTGTCGGCTGACGTTGACCGATGCCGCGAGTAAGAAATCGAGCTTCATGCTTTTTGCCTACGTTTGTTCAAAAAACAGACGCTGAAAATGTTGACGCACGATTTGAATATTTACATCACGTAGTTTAATTTCAACATTCCTTGCACTCATATTACTTTAGCACGATTAATACAATGAAAAAAAAATCAAACAGGTCAACTGTGTGGTTCAACTTGAATTTTTATACTATACCAGGCAAAATACCGCAAATTCTTCAATCAAGAACATTTTTCTCAAACAATCGGTAAATTTTTCATTGTAAAATTTTAAATATGGACAACAGAATATTTGAAACTTTTTTACGTTCTAAATTTTATGTATAATGTTATTTCGCAACACCTTGAAATCAATTACCTAAAAATGCCAATCACATGGTTCTGGCCGTGTGAATGTTGAAGCTGAATTAAAATGGCCTTTACATGATTATCAAGCTGTCAATTAAAAAAATAACCTTGTTTTTCAACAAACCACAGTAGAATGCTGCCAACCTACTTACATCTGCGGAAATAACAGTAATTAATCAACACTCTGCAGCCCTTTGAAACAGCGCCAGTCACCTACTTCCCTATTTCAAATTAATAAGACCAAATTTATTGAGACTTCGAATGGAACAAGAACCCAACCGGAATCGCACGCCAACTTTTCAGTATCTAATCTTTATCATGGAATGGAAATTATATTTCGTATAGACTAATTACTGCATTGATACCTTGCTTTACTAAAAAACAAGTCATACTATCCGCGTTATTCTTATATATATATATTATAATTGATATGTATATTACAACATATAAGTTTAAATCAATAGGATTATATACTGAAATTCAACCATATTCTCATGGGTGCTTTTTGAAATCTGCAATTGAGCAATGAGACATTCAAGAAATCCCACGAGAATAATTTGTGAGATTGCCACTTAATATTGTTCAGATTCCTCACTGTTTGCGTTCGGAAGAAAAAAAGCCGACGTCAAATCAAGTTTCGTACTAACAAACTAAAACAGATTACTGAACGCATCTTGACGTTCTAAGAAGATTCTCTTTGTTTGAATTGCAGTACACAGTGACTTTCAACCAACGTAACACAATACGTACCCGGTTCTTTTTTAATCTCATTTACAAGAATAAACTTTTGGATAAAATCTCCGAGATTGCAAGTCTTGTTTAATAACGTTGGAATGAGATAGACCAAATTAAGTCAGATTTATAACTGAAAAATATATGTTGAAAACTGACAAAAGAGTAACATGAAGAACATCATTCGCGACGTGACATTTTTAATTTATACAAACGAAAGACGATCAATTATTAAGTTGAAATTTTCAATTTCAAAACAAGAAGAAATAAATTATTGAATGTAAAAAAAAAATTGTTGAATTAAATTGAGCGAAAACAAACCAGTCAAGTACATTTTTCAACGATACAAGTTGATTTTTGATTTTTATCGTCCGTATCTTTAATCTCCATGTCACAATGAAATTGATAAGTTCATAAAAGCTCATTTTTGAGCTAACGTCTGGAGATTACAAGCAGATATAAACGTATTCAACCTTTCTCACTCGATAATTCTGTCAGTGTATTGTCATTTTTCGTTGCTGCGCATAAAATTACATTGGCGCATTAATTGGTCTGTTAAACACAGTTTATGCTTTCGCGTGACACAACGATGACAACCAGTATTGAAATTTAGCGTGTTCAGACCGGAACGTCAATTTGGGTCGTGTGCATTTCAGTGTCTGATTGCTCCGTGCCTCCACGCGTGGAGAATTATTTTAATAATAGATACGAAAAACATTAAAACGTCATTAAGTTAATGTCCGGCACGTTGTATCGCGTAGGCGAGACTTATATTTAAAGAACGTGTTCTGCAACGTCGAAGAATCAGATCGCCTGTTCGAAACCGTTACATCGGGGGATACCTCCAAAAAACTTGGATCTGACGCGACGTCAACCGGTTCTTAGCAGGCGTAATAGGCTCCGAAACCGGTACGTGTGTTTCGCGTTCGTTCCGTTGTTAAAAATAACCCAACGCAAATTAGCCGCTGTCTGCTGACAACTTTTAGCTCGTTTGTCAATATTTCATGTTGCGTTGTCCAGTTCGCGGCGAGCATGCGGCGTTACATCAATGCCAAGGCACGTTCCTTGACCTTGGATAATCGACACACACGTTTTTGTAGTCGATTCAAAGTACATATTTATACAAAAACAGTGCTACCTAATAACATAATCGCGCGCACACATTCTGCTACCCATTTATGGGACGTTTTCTTGAGCAAAAAAAATGAAATATCCATTACAAATTGGTTTTTTCAATGGGACTGACATTAAATGTAATTGAGAATTTAACTGCCTACCATCGTTATTTTATTATCAAATTGATCAGTGGAATATTAATGAAATAAAGTCTCCAGCCGAAAAAAGCCATTAATCGTTAGGAGTAATTTGTTACTATAGTTATAAGTGTGCACACGCTTGCAAGTAATTCGACATATACCGGTTTCTCACATCATTATGAATCAGGTGTAATTGATCAGAAAATCCCTCGAGTACGACTGTATCAAGCGTTGCACTATTTCTGTAACCATTTGGTAAGGAGTAATTACCTTTTACACTCATCGTAACATGTTTTGTAGGATTCGGAATACCGTATGTAATTATACGCACTGCTAGGTAGTTTACCCTAGAATATCTTAATCATAAAATTAACATTTTTTTGTTCTTTAAATATTTTACTCAATCATTTAATTTGATTAATTCGCTAACCGATAGCTTTCCTGATCGTTCGGATTTATTCTGGATTGTGCAGCGTTCTTAAAGGTATTTAAAAGAAGCTAAAACAAAGTACTGTGATATATTTTAATGTTAAGATTTCATAGTTCTTGACATTTGAAAGTTTTCAAGAATAGTATTTATCAATTAATTTCAGTAAGCAGAATTGTCACGTGTCAAACATTTTTATTTTCGTTTACGAACTCGAAAAATAAATTGCTGAGATAAAACAAACTGAAACTCGGTAAGCAAGAGCTTTCTTGGGAGCTTTTGAACTTAATGTTTTAAAATGGAAATTAATTGCACTTCCGTGATGCTGGCTCCGTATCACCACACTAAATAATTCAGCGAAATTATTAAGTCGACTTAAATCTAAAGTTGTATTCGGGTTACCCTGGACTATGTTAATTAGAACTAGAAGCGCCGGTGTTATTCGAAATTCCATTTTGAGACTCAATAGAATTTACGTTTATATAGCCTCGAAAGTTCAACCCTCGTATTATAATTTCCATTGCTCCACATCCAAAGACAAACTCCTTAACCTTGAATAATCAACAACAAGACGTTCCACATCTTTGACACTTTTTTTTTCACGGCGCAATCCGAATTGGATAACGCCCCTTCTCTCTTTCACTGACTACCGAATTCCGCATGCAACAGCGCATGTAAAATGTGTGTCAATCCGTTTGCTGCATTGTCAATTCCTCGCGTGCGACATACTAGTTCTCAATTACGGATTGTTTCCCGTTTCCGGACATTCACAAATTCGAAGCTAACAACCAGCGCACTCGTGACACAACGGTAAATATATGGTGGGTGCTTCTTAAGCGTTCACGGTGAAGCCATTAATGTTAGGCGAAACATCATTTTTCGGTCTCACCTAATTTTACAAGCATCACGACTTAATCATTTGCATACAGTGAGAAAAATATTCGAGAGGTCGATATTCAACTCCAGTTGAACGCGGTAGAACTTAAAATTTCGATTTCACACTTTTTCTCCACAGGACCTGAGTAGAGTAACTGTACAAATTTGTTCTGTACATAAATAAATAAATTGTCTAAAATCAATGATCATTTAATTTAACATTCCAGCGAGACAGTTGGTGTGGTGGTAACGCTCGACGTTCGTGAGGTCGGGAGTTCGAATCCCTCTCGGTCGACATCTCTTGTTTCCAAAAATGTTTTAAGCTGTTCTGATGTATAAATGAATGTTTCTAAATTGTATATCCTAAACGTCAATAAGGCCACAGATTCGTTCTATAATTTGAAAAAAAAAAAAAAACTTACTGTTAATTGTGTTCAGTTCAAATTAATCTCCAAAGTTCGCAAACAATTAACTCACCACTTAAATAAGACCTGAAGATACTATTCGAATTAGAAATAATAAATGTTCAAATTCATACTATCTTTACGGAAACAATAAACATTGATAATTTTTTCTGTAGTACGCTAGACTATCCCCTCAATTCATTTCTAAACATATTATCCCTGTATCAATTTCGCACGTGACATAGTTGCTTATACTGTGCTCAATCATACCAAACTTTGGTAATTATTTTGCCTTCAATCAAAGCGACGGTATTCCGGCTAAACTAATCTTTGAAAGTGGCTTCATCTATCTTGGCTTTATACAGAGTAACGTCTCATTTGAAGGCAATCGGTTTTTTTTCGCTCGTATTTCTTCGTTTCTTCTACACATTATTTTCCCTAAGCCTTGCTTTTAAAGAGGTCTCTACGTTCTGCAAGATGTTCCTCTAGAGTTGAACGTGGTAGATCGTTGCAACGACTTGCGATAACAAAGTACTTCGCCGAGAAAAATATTCGGCTCAACGGGCAGAGATTCGCACGCGAACTCCCGACCACTCCTTGCTGGTCGAGATAAGGTCGACACCCAGTCCGTATTTTGTCGTGGGTGTGCGATCGCAACCGATTGCTGTCACAGCTTTCAACCCCCTTTTTTCAACGTTCACAATTCTCATTCGAATTGTTCGGTGACGAAAAAAGCTTGTTACTGTTCGCGAGATCTGCATCTTATCGGGTTATCTCTTGCTTCATAAGATAAAGCCAGGCCAGCGATATCAATATTTTCAGCCACATCCGAGATTAAAGCGGGGAACGAGTACTCCTATCAAAATCGAAGTAGCATATAGACAACAGATTAAACTAGACCGGGTAAGCCGCTTTAACCTAAAATCCGTTTTTGTTCTCACTTCACGTCCGTTTCGACAGCATCCGATATTGTTCGTGTGCTTTCTGCTCCGAACCATTCTATTCGGTTATCCTTTCCCTCTTCGTTGGGCTAAATTTACTAGCGTAAATGTAACGGAGTCTACGGTATAAGCAATATACTACGTTTTTACTTCGTGGGAACGTGAAATTAGGCCAAGTGTGACTACGAGATTTCCACATTTTTCTCATGTTTATGAATATAAACAACATCAAGGATGCAAATTAAAAGCACCTTCTTGACAGTCTCGATAATCGCCAAGCTCTCCAGTTATTGATGGCAATTGTTCTTCGCACTTTATCTGGTCGATTGGCAACGTCATACATACAGAACACACAAACGATGCTCTTTCAAGGTTTCTGAATTTTTCATCGCGTCTTGAAGTAAACGGAACTTCCGGATTGTTAAAGCAGTCTCATAGGAACTGTACGTTTAAAAAATATCTTGAGGAATTATAGTGCCGTCCTTCCCGTAATTTAGATCATTATTTGTGTATTTACGGTGTAATTTTTTTATTTATAATAGGGAAGTGAATGTTTAATTTAATATAATTAATAATAACGTGTCTTCCCATGATGCATGGTATTTGCATTTGTTCAAAGTGGTATTACTTTATTCCATAATGATGTCTAAAATAGCGTGAGACTTTATGACGTCATCGCTTTTTTTCTACATTCGTGATTAATTAGTTCAGTTGTAACTTTTGTGAGAAATTCGACTGATTTTACGACAGGAAAATGTTTAATTCAATCTTGTTTTGCTTGTTAGAACATGAATTGAATAAAAAAATGGCGATACAGATTGTTTTACACGTGTAGGCATTCTTGCCAAATTCTCCTGTATGATACAGCTTCTAAATTTATGATTTTGCTCTACAATCACGTGCAATCAAATTTTCATCAACTTCCATTAACACATCTGATGTACAAAGTTGTACGTACCAAAGATCAAAGTTTGACTTGAATATATCATGGATCTACCTTGTGGGTGTATTTTATCATCTTGAACCATGTTTGGAAATATGATGATTGTATTTTAAAAATACGTACTATTGTTTATTTCTATAGTTATGACACTTTCATTTGTCATATTATTATTAGTCAGAAAAATAATGTTCCACACAAAAACGTATTTATGACAGCCTTTTCGGCACCTTTTCGATACTTTTATGAACAAAAATATGTGGTTGACATTAAAGCTGTCGTACAAAAGCGTGTAGTTTTATTCTAATGTAAATCGCATCAAGCAGCCAGCTACCCGTAAATCATCACTTGCTTCATGATCAGTCCACACTTTTATTACCTGATTGGAACCCGGTTACTTTGTTTCAGCGCTGCAAATCAAATTTAAATATTATAATCGAATCAGAATTTGTTTGGCTTGCGTTTCGTTTGACAGCTGATGCATGCAAAACAATATCTGCAGAGTCAGTGTTTCGGTCTAGCGTGAATTTAATACTCAGTTTTATCATGATTGCATAAACGCCTCTGCGTCAAAACAATAAACTGCGCATTCGACGGACTAACGTAAATTAATCAATGTAGAAACACAAATTGTTGACGAACAACAACAATTCAATGAATTAATTGAATGACACTTCGAATCAGCGGAGATTCGAATAAATTTCGATTCATCCTTGTTTGAGTAATTAGCTTTGTTTTGAAAACTGCATCAAATAAAATATTTCACTTCGTTTCTGCATCTTTATGATTTTGTGAATATTTTCCATTATTTTTCAATTTGTTCACAGATTCAATATATGGCATTACAGATGTTTTATGCCATTCGTTTCTGTGATATAAAATTCGTCTTTTTATGACATAAAATGGATGAGTGGACCACTGTCCACTTTCTCTGCGGTCAAAAGTCAATAATCCAGAGACGCAATAGCATCTCTTCGCTAAATTGATGCTACTGCACTCTTTATCCCGAGGCATCATGGGGGAGGTGTGGGGGTAACTTTTGAAAACGAAAAATGTCGATTCTTTTTTTTTTATGGATTTTTTGGAAAAAAAACTCTTCAGATCAAAGGAAGTCGCCGATATACTTTATATTATGCAAAAAAAACTGGAAAAGAATCGATAGTTGTTGGAAAATTCGCGATTTTCCAAAGGGTTATTTCCAAAAACGGTCCACGTATCGTAATTTCAGGACATTGTGAAGAACCAACAGGATGTATTTGTTTTTTTTTGTTTTCAAGACGATTATTAACGATTATTAAATTGTCGTTGATCGTCTATATATATATAATTTATATAATATAAAGAAATTTTACAAAATGAAAATGAAAATATACATTTTTATTACCTGCGTAATATAATTTTTTAGGCCCATTTTTTTGGCAAAACTGTCATAACTTTGACACATTTCATCAATAAAAAATTTTCTTCACACTATGTTAAAGCTTGAAACCTAAACTTGCAAATTTTTTGCTGAAAAAATTTTGACTTTGCATCAGATGGCGCTGCTGTCTAATGATTCGGTGTCAGAAATTTCAGGAAGGGCGCTAATTGTTTTGCAGAGTATATAATCAATACTGTGTACTTATACTTTTGAATTTGGGACTTGATATTTTCGTGCTATGCAATTAATTATCCAAGTGTAGGATTTTCTTCGTAGCGGATCGCCAAGTACCTCGAATGTTTTATAAGTTTCTATTTTCTAGTATCATGATCGACGATTATTAAGTGAATGATTAGATAACAAAAATACAAGATGAAACAATGTCAATTTTGCTATCAAAATTATAAACTGCCTCAAAATTGTTTTTGGAAAACATTGAATCTCCAGAAAGTATTGTCGAACTGGTCTTTAATTTAACGATATCAATCGTGTTTCATAATTTTATGTACTGTATATCACATACCTACAATTATATAGAATAAAAAAAAAG
>JAQQRF010000310.1:0-105634 GCA_030523145.1 Trissolcus brochymenae | reverse complement strand
TAGGTCACTTTGAAGCGTGCTTATTTTTTAGTAAGAGCAAAGGAATATGTTATATACATAATATATAGGTGAAACGCTCATCAACTTGACGATATAAACATTTTACATTCCATGTATATATCTAGTATTTTCAAACTATATTGTGTGCGACTTATGATTCGTAAGTATAATGAGTTTATAAATTCGGATATTGAAGATTCTTTCAATAGTAAAAAAAATTGACTAAGCAAAAATTCCACAAAATTGTTGCAGGTTATATTAGGTTGTAAGGAATGCTGAAATACAAATTTTACTATCGCTGCTTGTAAATGGATCGATCGATGCAATGTACTTTACTCCGACTATAAATATGGAGATTTTACTGCTCACTGATCGAAGTTTTATAATTTGATTTGGTCCCTTTATTTGTCGGCGGATGATCCTCATTTACTTCTGACGTTTATAGGTATCGAAATGTCAGTGCTTTATTAACGACATGACATCAAACGTGATGTCACAGTGTCTTGTGATACCTTTTTGTTGCATCGAAAACATTGAAATGGAACATGTTCAAAAAGTAATCCCAGATTAAACATTTTTCTGTTGCAAAAAAAAAACATTTTTGAAAAAGTCATGACAGGGTAAGCTTTACATCTGTAAAGCTTTTGTTTCAGTTGGGCTTAAATCAAGATATTAAATGATTACTGCAAAAATATTTCTCGAAAAATATCACTGTCATAAACCTGACTTGTTTCTTCTTTTATAGAACCTTGAAAAAACTTGCTACTTTTGCTTCTAACAAATATATATTTCTCGGAGTGCTTGAAACTTGTGTTGAGAAAAGAATCTCATATAGCGACTAACGTAATGTATTACCTCATGATGTGAGATAGATTCTAGTAGTTTAATGTAATCTCACTCTACATCTGTGACTTTTCACTAAAATACGATGTATTCAATCTTTGTTATTTCAAAAATTATAATCTCTACCGTATTTGAATTATTTGAAACAATTTCATATATTTGATAATTAAATCAGATACGAATTTAAAAATTGAATTAGCGATATCTACATTAAACATTTATTAATCGGATGATGTATTTCGTAATATCTTTAATAATTGTAATAATTTCTACGATAATATAACGATATTATAACGATATTATTGATACATGAAACATAACAATCAATTCATTTTTACCACTTAAATGTATCCACTTGAAATGAAACATTTCAAATATCACGTAATCGCCAGATTTTGGAACGTAATTAATCCACTTGTATTATTTGGATTTTGAGAACATTATTGTCATTGTTAATAATTGTTGGGAAAAAATATTGCGCTACTGTATATCGTTTCATACTGGTGCTAAGTTATTCAGCTTACCACCTGGAGGAACGATTTATAAAATGATCAATGAGACAGTTTTATGCTTAAATAAAACAGAGTATTTAGAAAGTGTAGTGCTCCCACAATAAACGCAACTTTAATCATATTTTTTTCTTCTCTAAATATCAATTTCAACGTAGAAGACAATTTTTGCGTCATTGCAACAGCACGGTACTTTGATAAACGACACCTTCCGCTGTACTAAATTCTCACCTAACCCTAATTGTTATTTTCAACATAACTCCTCACCCGAAACTCCGCCCACGCTATTTTGCGAATCCTGAAAACCAGTATTTTCGCTTCTGAAAAATTGTGTCGCGCCCACTTTACCGCATCGAAGGACCGACAGTAAATCACGTTTTCAACGGAACTCCACCAAACCTTAGTAGAGTACATCTCGTAACCGTATCGGGAAAATGAAAATTCGTCAAATAATAACTAAAAAAATGAAACGCACGATAGAAATCACTTTTTTACATTAAAAAGTGACATTGCTTTCAAATTCCTTGCAATGAATAAATTTTTATTATCGGTATTTCGAATATTTCTCCAATAATCGCATCAAACAATTATCTGACAGACGATAATTTCCTTTCACACGAGAAATTGCATTCCTTTCCCAATATGCTCACTGTATATTTTTCCACGAATCATTTTTTTATTCTCTAGCTTCAGTGTCGGGAGTCTTAAAGGAAAAGGAAAACAGGATTTTCTCTATCAAGACCTTTTGAGATTTCTTCATTTCAATTGATAAATCAGCGGCTTGAACAAAAGTCAGGTTTTTCTGTCAGTTGGTTCATCTCCTTCTTCTGTCTTTAGAACAAGTTAATTTTTTGTGAGAAAAGGTAAAAAATTGCCGGATATCTAATTTAATTTATGACCGAGGGTCACAAAGCTGATGAAGACTTGATCTCAGCGATCATGGTGCTTGGTCTGCACCCCACAACAACTCTATTATTTTTTGCCGTCAGTCAGCTAAGACTCTCATCCTGTTTTTAATGGTGACTTCAACATCTTTTACCCACCTAATGGGACACGATCATCGGTACATTTCGCCCATCGAAGTTTGTTATCCGGACATGTACTTGAACACCAGCGAAGCTTTATCCGGTACCAGCAAGGCCCTAGTAACGCGCATGAATACTTCCTCGACAATTATTCTAGCATCGTTATATGTTCATGCTAACTTTTGCTCATGATCGTTCGAACGCACATTTAAACAGAGCGGTTCACGGGTTCTGTGCGGATATATCTACTGCAGGTGTATTGCGTTAGTTTGTTAATCACAGAGTTTCTTTTCTTCAAGTGCTATACTCTGGTGTCCTTATCCAATCAATGATTACCACACCTAAGAACTACCCAACTAGAGATTCAAGAATGCTTGTTAATTCTGTATTTTATAGTCAGTCTGTAAATATTGCAAATTGTTGGCAATGTTTTATTTCGTGTCCTGCTTTATCCTCACGAAATTCATTCACATTCTCCATTTATTTATAAAATGTTTCGTTCATTTGATGTTTTATTAATTCAGTTGACTAAAAATTTCATATTAAAAATTCAGCTCTTTTAAGTGAAAGACGGTCACTTATCAATCTATGACCCTCAATTTGTGTGTGGAATATTCATTAATATTGATTTTAAATTTTAATTCAATTTAGTTTGATATTTAATTCAATGGAAAAAATGTATCGCAATTTGCACGGCATTAAACGATTAGCATAATTTTGTATGAAGATGTGATAGTAACAACATTTTTGTATAAGTAATGTCAATGGCTGTATGCTCAGATTTTAATATCAGTTGTTACTTTGATTACGTGAAGATAGGAAGCTTATACATTTTTGCATTAATGCATTCGTGTTGTAATGAAGTTAATAACTAACTATTTTATTAATTGCATGGATTACATTAATTTTGATACGTTCAAGAAAATTACACATTGTAAGATATAACATTAATTCTAAATAATGAGCAGGAGCAAATTTTCATTCGCCTCCTTCGTAATTTGCAACACTGATCGTACGTAAGCGCAAATTTTACGCCAAAGTTATAAAAAAAACATAAGCAGTCACAATGGAGCAATTCCGGGCCAACTTGGCACTATCTTTCTGCACACACGAGGCCAGAATTATTATAAACTCAATTCATCAAAGTAACCTAAAAACAAATTTTCACATCAAGGCACTGCTTCACCGCCGGCTATTAACCAAAATCACGTCCCAGCGTAACCTTTAAGGGCCCCCGCTCATTCTCTCCTGTAATTTATTTTTACTGATTCATCCGAAGGTTGACAATTTTTGTTCAAGCCAGAGCTCTTGGCTGCAAATTATGTTAACTATGTATCATAAAAGCTGTGCATTTTGTTGCGAAAAATACGACACATTTAGTCAGAAGATTTTTTTCCCCCTGGCGAGAGATCGTACAGTCAAAGATATCACGAAAAGCGGACACGCGAAATTGCAGCGACTTTTCTTCCCGCGAGACAGATATTACGGCGCGGGCCCGTGTTTTGTAAGCCGGCGCGAAACTATTTCCACATAGCGGCTTCAATTACTTGGAATGCATTTAAGCGCGTGATACACCTGGCCACGAATCACGTTCGCTTTCCGCGAATGTTAACACATTCAGAACGCGATTCTCGTGATTGTTATGAAAGTTCTAGCATATCGCCGTAAACTACCCGACATCAGCGACGACAAAGACAAAGACCTCTCAGTCATTGTTTTCGTTTGTTAGACTGGGCTCCTGACAGTTGAGGCGGCGCTACATCCGCGTCAGTGACACTCCGACCAAACTTCCGAGCTATTTCAGGATCCTCTGTGCGAGACGTGTATTTCATGTAATATATATGATATGAGATAAAACAATCATCGGCATGAGTTTTGACGAGTGATTGAACTTGCGACAGTCCGACTTACTAAATTCGTCAACCATAATTTTGTCATTGCTGACGTGTTAACCCCCACCCCTTTTATCGACAATCGCCCGGGTTGGTATAGTTGCAAAGAATTTGTATTATTGGAACTTTTGAACTGTCATAGATTTTCGCTGACAATTTACGACCGATCAAATGAGGCTGGAATTGCTTTCGCGCGATTTTCGAAGGACACGTTATAAAGGCGGAGGGTGGTATAAAGTTTACACCGCTATCAATAAAAGCAGGCGATCATTATCTGGTAAACGCCGCGCCATAAAAATGTATTGCCGTCGTAATTCATTGCGTAAATGTATCAGCGAGACTTTGCACCGATGCGGGGATAGCGTCGGCTGTGCGACATAAAAGCGCAAATTACTCGGCATAAGTCACGGCAATACATCACACGCATTATGTACACGTCATTGGATGGATATTGGCGGGATCACATTTGAACATTTATTTTTAATGGGAATGCAATTGCACCCGAACTGACAATTGTCCTCTCGTATCAGAGATCAGTACACATAATGGAGTGTTATTCAAATTTTCGGGCGCATGTTAAATTACGTGTTAACGGAATTTAACTTTCGTTGCACGGTATAGTTGCGTTGAAACCCATGGTGAATCACGAAACTGTGAACTTTGGAAACAAGACAAACCGTGTTGATCAATCTTGTCTACCTGAACCTTCCGTTCACGTTTTATCAAAATAAATACTGATATTTTAAAACTACAAGTCGTACATCTAAACAAAAAAAAAAAAAAAAAAAAAAAATTAAAAACAGTTTCATCTTCATGAGATCAAAAACAGTGAAATTAAATTCAAGTCAAGTCTTTAACGAAACTTGCAATTGCAATTCGAACTGACAATTGTTATCTCGTATCAGCGCAACCAATTGAGGGTTTATTCAAAATTTTCATGCGCAACTTAAATGACACGTTCCTAATGAAGTGCGATGTTCCTGAATTTCATACACCGGGGATTTGTTGAACATCATGCGGAGTTAACAATTGGATAAAGTATAGCCAGGTGAGTTGACAAACGTCAAATTATGAGGGACCAAATCACCTGCAGGATCGTCCGAATGAAGCCAACACAGTTATGGTCGGTAAATAACGCTGTCGGCGTGGGTGTGTAACATTCTGTAATCTAGATCCCTCGAGGATACCGCCTGTCATGTCCGTTAATTCGTACTATGAGCGAGGGTGACGAACCAATGCGGTATTAACGTACCCGGTTCTATCCGACATCTGCATGAACCAGTTAACGAGCCTCGACTGCTCAACATAAGATCTCGTCTTGACGTGGAAATGAAACAGTGTGGATACGCGCTAAACAGGAACAACTTTGGATTGAAGCCGACAACCAACAGACTTGCTGTCTCACAATAATGTAATAAGAATCATTGCGATTGCGCGATACGTGTCCGACCCTTTAATATCGGCTAATGATATGAAATAGTGTCGAAGCCGGCGTTTCGACTATGAATCAAACGCTGCGAGGCATATAAGGCGCGATGAATCATCGCCATTCGAATCGAGCCTGCCCCGAAATCTCCTCTGTTTACTGACAGCACTCACAACAGTTTATCATGGCTGGATCACCTCGACGGATATACCTCTATAATCTGATTAAAATTCTCACAGATTGTAATCATGATCGAGGAAGCTGCGGTGCGAGAAGGTCAGCTGCGACATTTGCTGAAACTTGTTTAAAGAGGCGGGGTATTGTTAACCTAATTTAGAATTAAAACCTACTCAAAGAGAGGTTCAACCTAACGGTTCCACGCGTGTAGATAAATCAGTCACGTTGACAGGTCCATTATCTCGGTGGCTTTAACTGTTGTGATTGCTGGTTGTATTATTTATTAAATGATGTTCGATCTGTGCGACCGGTGTGTCGGCAACGAATTTCTCCATACGTCGCCTCAGCGACGGTTCACCATACTCGCGAAAACGATGCTCGTGACGGTATAATAGAAAACGAGCTAATCCATGCACACCGCTCGGAACTTGACAAAAACAGACTGGTGCATGCACGGAAACGAGACGCCCCGGTGCATAATTGAATATTTATTTTTCAACACCCGCGGAATAATTATTCAAAATGCCCGATCTAATTTATACACCCGGCTGTATATCGTTTGCGGAGCGCCTCGAACTGTGTCGAGCTGAGTTAGTTAATTATTCAAACGAGAGCTAAAGCGTTAGAAGATAAATGTCAGATGGCCATCAGATATAACCTGTAGGTTTGAACCGGGGCGCTGTGCGAGACGATACCACGATTAAGACATGCTCTGTTTTCGTTAGCAATCATATCAAGTGCACTATGTCTACTCTGAAACTGAAAGACCCGTTATTATAATCGGATCTCCAGTACATGAGCTACCTGAATTGAACGTCAGTATTTCTCGAATTATTTCGTCTCATTGTACTTCAGGAAGTACACATCGAAGATATAGTTGTATATTACTCGATATTGCAGCATCACGAGTTATTCTACGATGATATTCTCATTGTATGCTATACCGCTGCCGATGGCATCGTTGTTGCACTGCAACAAGAAATAAGTATATGCTTTCGGAATAGTACAGCACATTCTCAACGTTGTATCATTGAATGTTGTTAACATTGAAACATTGTTCGTGCGTTTAACAAATGCTCGGTGGAGAATTGCTCTTACTTTTTGCATAAATTATTCGACAGAACAAAAAAGTTTCTTCTGATGTTTAAGAAGCAAAATTTTTGTATGCCACAATTTTTTTAAATCTTGAAGTGGTTAGAAAAATGCTTTTCTAGATAATTATATCAAGATTTATTAAACTCTCCGACTTATTTTTTAATCCTCTTCGTATCAGGCTTCTGGCAAGATCTCTTCTTCATGCAACAAAAATCAAATCAACATCATCTACCATTCGTTCTTTGACTTGCATCTGAATCGCATCAAGGAACATCCTCGGGCGTTTCTCAACCAAATTTATATTAAATAACTGGTAACGGTTGTCTGCGCGAGATGCTACATTTTTTGAGAAGCAGAGACATTTCACAAATAGTGAATTGTCTACGCTTCGGAATCACTTCTTGTGCAAATCAATCGAACGTGTTAGATTGCAGCAATGCTACGCTGTTTAATGCGTGTACGTGCGTAAGCTTTAATCATTCAACCCGCCAGTTAGTTATCTACCACATGCACAGTTCTGTGCCACACCATACTTTGCAACTATCCATCTTGTTCGCTAACCTTACTACTTTTCCTGCCGATCAAATTCACTTCAGTGATTGTTTCTCCCTCTCTCCCTTTTTCTTTGCTTTCTTTCTTTCTTTTTTTTCTCTTTATTTCTGTGTTTATTTCTTTCTTTTTTTTTTTTTTTTTTTTTTTTTTTTTTTCATTCATTTTTTTCCGATAGAAAATATTTTACCAGCTGAGCCTTTGCTTGAAAGAAAAATTCAACTTGAGATTACTTTTCTTTTTTTCTTCTCACGCAACATAAAGACCATGCACTTGCTCAATAATTTATCATGCAAGATGAATCAAAGTTTAATCAACAAATCGAGAGATGACAATAATAGATTTTTCCATCAGAAATATTTCTTTCGTATTTTTTACTTCAAATAATAAAGATGCTCCAGCACTTTCTCACTGTCTAGCTTGTATACATCACTTTGGCAAATTAGTATTCTTTGAACTGTTTTACAAACGTGCAAAACATTACTGGATAATATAAAGAAATTGCGTTCGAATGAATCAATGATTCACAGTTAAATCAAACATTTAAAACGCTCTCAAGTGCTAATTAACTTTGAATTATATCGTCTATTTTTGGAACAAAAAAATTGTTTCTCTCAACCTTTTCCTGTCTGCCAACCGATTGGAAAAAGTGTTTTAGCTGTTTGACATATTACATGTGTTTCAAAAAATGTTTGTCTACAAATGAATGTGTTAGGTCGAATTCCCTCTGCATACCGTTGTTGGTGAAAGCAGTTGTAAGAATGATTTAATTTAGTTTAAAATTTGAACAAAAACAAAACAAAAGCTTTTCTGTCACTTACATAGCTACTCAATTTATCGGAAACATTTATTCAAAGCCACGACCGATAATTATTCAACTTTCCTAATTCTGGTATGCCTCTTATGGTCGAACTTAGAAACTGTAATCATATACAAGGTAGAAAATACGTTTCAGTTGTAACACTGAACTGTCGAACCAGTGTTGATTAATCGTCGGGATGTAACGGAGATCCAATATTAGCGAAACAATGTTATGTCCACTTAAGTCGCTAGTACAATACCTATGTAGGTAACCAAAGTTGTGTCGAGGAAACTCGGCCAATGTATTCCCTGCATAAGATCATTGCAAACATGACTCCCTATTAACCTATCTGCATGTTTTTTTTTTTCACTTTTAAATTGTGTGTTCATAACATATATGATTTTCATTGTTACGGGTTGTATAATGGTCCGTGAACAAAGTAAACTTTTCGGTTCATTAGCAGTTGTTTAAATTTAAATTTTATTCAAAAACAGGACACTCTTGGTCTCAAATTAATCTTGTGGGAAACAAAGGAAAATTAAAAGACGTTTTATGGCTCGAATTACTCGCATAAAAAAATTACAAATTCGTGACGTCGCGATCATTCAGTTGCGGAAAATGCCTGAAACCTTTAAATCCCCCCCGAAGCGTTGACACATTAAACGATTTAAATGAAGCCCTCGACTGGATTCTCCTAACAGGATCCTTGTCTACTCGAGAGTGTTACGAACATTATTCATCGTTCTTTTCGGAAAAGGCAATGCATTGTGGAAGCAAGTTGGCAACGGATAATGTACCCTTTCGAGGGCATGTTGACATGTACCGCTATTCATACTCGTTCGATATTCAATCCTTGATATTTGTGGTGTGAAACCGCTAGTGGTAGCCGGCGGCGGTTTTAAATGGAGGCGCCATTCCCATGTCGTGGTCCTCAGAGCGTCATTGTCGCCACGGTCTCGACTGTAACAGTGAATTAGATGGCATATCTCTTGCCGAGCCAAGGCAAAGCCAAGGGCTTCACCTCTCGTCGGGGTTACCTTCCGGCTACCTCGATAACACAACACTGGCGGTGGATGGCGCAACGATATATATGATGTCCGGGGCTCAGAAATTCTGCATCGGGTGTAGCACCGGCCGCCGTTAGGAGCGAGAAACTGTTACGGTTCTCCGGGATTGGTATCGCTTGGAATGTAGTTGCCTCAGCCATGGCTCGGTTATGCTCGATTTATTTAGTTCACACGACTGCACGCCACGCTCCCAGTGAATATTCTTATCAGAATCATGGAAAAAGCGTTCCTTTTCCTGCAACTTCTTCTTGTCCCGGTGTGCTTCCCAGATGCTATTCCGCGGGCTCCCGATAACAACGCCAGAACAAGTGTTTTATATTCCGATACGTCTTAACGATCGCAGCTTTTATAATGTTATTATGCGCCACGCTCTGCACAGATAGCGTGCGCACGCTTCGAGTTTGCTTGTGTTCAGTTTTGCAATTGCCCCCACCCACCCGACAAATGATTCGACTCGAAGAAAAACTTGTCCGGGGATGTCCAACGCCGGGCACAAAAATTTTCGAACCAGAAACTCTGACGGTTGGCTTCGTGGCATAAACACGAGGGAACAACCCCGTTGGATGAAAATAAAGGAGTCGTGCTGTGCAAAGGAGCAGGAAAAAACGCGGAAACACAAGTGACAGTTCGTGCTGCGACCATAACAGAGATACTATTTTGCTATTGGCCTTTTTTTCGTTACCCCTCGCAGTCGCCAACACCACTGTCGTTGCGGCTCAGTCCGTTTATCGCCGTTGTCACTGATCGCGGCCCCTGATATGCCGCAGTTTCTTGTCCGGAGAAAAACACCAAACGAGCTCGGAAAAAATGTTCTCTCGCCGATGCATGCGCTCTGTGTATGGTGTACCTGAGCCAGTAGTGGCCGCTATCGCCAACGTCAAACGGTGTCCCTAACAATTGGACACATTCGAGTGAAAAATAATTCGCCATCAAGATGTATTGCGGGATCACAAAACGCGGTCTAGGAAAACGCACGATCTTCTGCAACTAAACGCACAATTTGCATAATGTGATTCAAAGAAAAAAAATCGTGCATACACGCCTGCACATATGCAACCATATATGCTTGTATATATGTATGGCATAAGTGGTACATAAATAGTTACATGTCCTATGTAAAAATATATATGTTTGATCTATGTTTATAAATATGTATGTTTCTTTTTACTTGTGAATGTGACGAATAATCATATATAAACTAGAGACCGATTTTACTTTCGCTAAAAGTTTTTGGGTAAGCAGGGGCAGATTGTCGCCGATGATTTACGAGTTGCAACGATAGTGGGTGCGCGTGCTTCAAATATTTGCCTACAATTTGATGGCAACAGTTTCGTGACACGCGCAGTCACGTTTCGTTACATTCACTTTTATAATACCCCAGCTGATTGTTTCCGCGTACACTTTTCATCGCGATTTGCATACGAGGTACACAGGTCCGTTTATGTTTTGCCATTGTGTTCGCTCATGAGCGTTATTCTCTATTCGTCTTTGAGGCTGGCCGCTCGATAAAGGTAACAAAGCTGTTACGTAGGCGGTCAAGTAGCAGCCTATTCGAACGGCAAAATTGCGCAGATTAGGGAGCGTACGTTCTGAATTTCCATTAACTGAAACAGGAAATAGTAGAGCCGGTATGCCCTAATACCGATTTTATCTCGATGGTCGCGCGGCGACTGCTGCAACTACCGCGCAACTAATATCTTGTCCTGTGCAAAACCGGAATGCTGTGGGATTACAACTTGTATTAATTACGGGCGACATTGCTGCCTGGGCAGATTAGAAATCGAAGGGCGTCGCCGGAGAAGCTACTAAAGAAGTCACGAAATCCGACCGCTCCTGGGTACAATGTTAACAAATTGTTCACCTTGGGGATAGTTAATTTCTTTTGAGCTAACCTTTACTTATAAGAGATAACAGGTCTTTAACATTGATTAATTGGTTCAAAGAACCTTTTTTCAAACAAAGATTCATGATACAGTATAAGCAAACATCAATTTTGTAAACTTTAAATTGTTATGTGAATCGAGTTATCAATTCTTTTCACGTAGACATTAATTACTTGGTCGGTGAAACAAACCAGCTTTTTTCTCCCTATCAATTTACAATTTTTTAACGAAGATCTCATTTCTTTGCTACCGTATAAATAAGTTTGAAAGAATGGTACAATGCAAACAAATCCTGACAACTTCAATTTAATAAAAACTATGTTCTGCGGCAGGTAAAATAACTTGATATAATCCAAAAATTTAATATTCCCCTTTAGTACGTTATTTTGAACTCATTTTACAAAGTACTTTATTTACTTCGAATGTAACATTATTTAATATTTCTCTTTAGCACGTCTTTTTCAACTTGTTGTACGAACCTCTGTGTTTATTCCAAATGTAACGTTATTTAATATTTTGCAAGTCTTGAAAACGCCTTCAAATTTTGTACCTTTTAGCCAAAGCAAGCGTATAATATCTTTGTCACGCTTATGAATCGAGTAATCCTTTCTGCACAGTCAACAAACGTACACATAGAAACGTGATTTCAATCTGTGTTGATTTGACATCGGCAAATATGCACTGGCTGTTGCCTCTTTCGCGGCGTCTCGTGCTATATTTACCATTCTTTTACGCCTCTCGTTGCGTCGGTTCATTTAACCCACCATACCGCTGTTTGCAGTATTACTTGCAAAATATTTCTTTCGCGTTTTCTCGCGTACGACTCTTTATTTATTTTCTGATTTTCCTTCAATATTTTCCTTATTATATTTATTCTGCTTTCGCGGCAGTGCTTCAGTAGGGTAAAAGCATCTTGAGTAATCAAAATATACAACTTTTTTCCCCCAATTACATATTGCATTTCTGCGATTATCACTCGCAAATATGAAAAATATAATTTTCTAATTTACATTTTACTAACAATGTTTTTTTCGTTTTCTTTTTCAGGTGAGTCTTTTTGGCTTTATTCACGAACTGCGTACATTGTAAGTAGATTTGACTGGACAAAACCACGCTCGGTTTAATAAAATCAAAGTTATTCCTATAGATATTTGCACATCTTCAACTTTCATGGATATTTCCAGTAAACTCAATTAACGAGCAAGCGATGAAAAATCCAATTGTGTGAAGTAAATAACTCGCGAGCGAAACCACATTGAAATTATTTTGCGATGTCTAAATAGCCTTTTATTCGCTAATTCTTTTCTGAGGAAAATCCGGATTTTCCAGGTACAAAGAAACGTTAAGCTTCTCATCGTTGATCCACCTCTGCCAATCTCACAAAGTCGCAACCTCCGCCTTACCGGGAAATAGAAATAATCGTTCGTATATAATATACGATCGTGATATATTTTCTCTTCAAAGTCCACTCCTGAATTTTGGCTGGATCATAAATAAAAATTACACCGTAATATCGAAAACGTTATTATTAAATGCGATGAAATATTATATCTTCAACTTTTTTTTTTTTACTTTAATCTGCAGTTTGTCATAGAAAATTGCAATTGATAAAATGATATCGAACATTCATATTTAATGAAATGCAATAAAGTAGGAAAGTTAAGTTTGCTTTTTCCGGTCATAATATGAATAGCTGATATATATTGAGACAAGTTTAAAAGTTATCACGAATCATTAGAAATGGTAGGAAAATTGGAACGCGTGTGTTAAAATGAGCCGTTGCATTTACTTTGGATCGTTAAATTGTCGCAGTCCGTATTGTGAGATCCAGTTGACACACCTCGCGCATGTTCCATATTCGCGGAACGTATAACCAAATCATGAACGCAATGTGTCTCTTGACCCCTGAGTACCTTTGCCTTTCTCCGTCCGTGCTCTATTCCGTGGGTATCGTTAACACCGAGAACCAAGTTAACCATTCGGTTGGAGCCGACTGGAACATTTATTTTCATACCCAGAATCATCATTTTGTACCTGCCGCAGTGTCGTCGTATGGAAATATCGTGTGCATGACATACCGACCTTTCGGAATGTTACACTTCCCGGTTAAGCTCGCTAGTATATCGCTACAATTCTCACTGTACGTTCAAGAGGTGTACTTATACACGGCGACCGGAACTCGAGCTGCCTTCTGAAATTATCATTTCATCTGCAATTTAACTTCACCTTAAATTACGTTAACAGTACTTTGCCGAGAGCTTCCTTTTTTTACGCCTAAAAGATGTGCATTTCGAGTCGAGTTGACAGTAAATAGTTGATTAGATGCGCAGGTTTCGAAAAAGATGTTCACTTATGGGTACTATTTTCAACAGGCAAATTACTTTGCACGGCGCATATGAAGGTTCTGAAGTAGAATCTCGACGCTCCAGTTTGAATGCTGAATAAATATTTTAGTACGTGCACGCGCTGCGTTTGCGAATGCGCGATGTAACTCCATAATACCCCCTAACAAATTTATTTTGTTTGCATGTATCTCTGTTTAAATACTTGCCTAAATCAGGGTAAGCAATTTTCCTGCTACCCGGTTCCACAAACTTGATACAAAATGCAGCATGCGAATGCAAATAAACTGAACAATTTGAATTTCATCGTCGTCGAGAGACTTTTATTATATGCTCAAACAAAAATAATGTCTCTCCTAAATTATGGCCAACACATTTGCCTAGTTGTTTTTAATGATTCCGTCGCGCACGCTTTTATATATCGATAGAAAAATAAATTATCGTTCCCAGAGAGACAGGATATCGTTTTTCGCACGTTGTGTACGTCGTTAGCAAACAACAGCTCTATCTTTCTCGCTCTTTCTCTCACAGCCGTA
This sequence comes from Trissolcus brochymenae, assembly GCA_030523145.1. Taxonomy (NCBI): domain Eukaryota; kingdom Metazoa; phylum Arthropoda; class Insecta; order Hymenoptera; family Scelionidae; genus Trissolcus; species Trissolcus brochymenae. Next base: position 91,488 of record JAQQRF010000310.1, on the reverse strand, counting down.
AACATTACATTTTTTTCATTAACAATCTAGAAAAAAGTAATGATCAAAACGCACAGACGTGGAAACCCCGAGACCTTCGCACACTCCGACTTTTATCGTCGGCTTACAGTCCTCAAAACCAAATAACACAAACCTACTTCGATAGAAATATAAATTATCCAGTAAACGCATTTATCGGAGAGGCAGTTAATAATTATTTTTTCGCGCAACAATCATGTCTCGCTCATCAGTTTAACGCCGAGGGAAAAAATCAAACGCTTAACCTTACGACCGCCTTGGCTTAACTCAGCCGATTATTGTTATTCCCATGAAAATATATGAGCGTTAATAGAAATTGAAATCACTGAAAAATGCAGCAGGAAAAATATTAACCCGGCGAATTTATTTCGTTTCGAAATACGCATGTTCAACCCAGAAAAACATATTTGAATCAGTAAAGTTTACATTTTTCCAGATCTGACTTTACCTCAACATGATTATTTTGAATTTAATCAATCATTCAGAGTTATATTCACTTGATCCCAATAAAATAAATTATGCATGAAATTTTATTGTATACAGTATGTAACATTTAAACATAATGTGTTAACAAATATTCACTTCAGAGCAACTGAACGCTTCCATTATTTTGCATGAAATTTAAAGAATAAATTAAATTTCACACTTTAATAGCATAATAGTTGCACTGAAATCAAGTTAATACAGTTTTGTACATTAATGTATAACAATTTGTTTGACGTTTATTATAATCTAAAATGTATAATCACAATTCATCGTTAAATGAGTCTTTTATAAAACGACTCGATTTTCACACCTTTAAATTGAAAAATTTTTGCACCAACAATTTCATTTTTTCGTAACATAATTTCATTCAAAAAGTATGCATGATTATATCAAATTTGATCTGAGCCAGTAAATTTGTGTTCAACCATACATGTTCAACTTTTTTCCTCAGGAAGTGATTTTTGATTTCCAAAGCCACGAGCATGTTTTCAAGCGCAGTAGCACGAGCTTATACCCTCGGAGAGTGAAGTTTGCATCGCTCCCTCCCCCGCGCGTCTATCATGAATTTCCGCCTGGGGCCTCTCGAGAGCTACGTACACCCACTACGTAGTAATTTGTTAGAGCGCCAATAGAACGTACGCTCGCTTTTATCCGAGTTGGATCTAATATTTGCAAATACTGAGGAGATGCGCGCGGAGAAAAACGAACAGTCATCCATTATTCGCGGTTAGAGATCTGGTAACTAGTAATCCAACGCAAAGGAAACTCGGAGGACGCGGGGTACTCCCGTAAATGCCACGGTATCAACGACACGATAACTATGATCAGGCACAACAAATGACACTCGCCGAGATAACGCAATTGTTCCGTTACGTGCGATTACCTGGCGCGATTTCGAGTTTACGCAAAAGATCGATGTTTATTTCCCCCGACCAGACGGTGAAAAGATGCTGCAATTGGGACGCCAGATTTACGGATACAACACGCCGATAAAATACTCGATCGCATATTTTGCCATAACCGCGATAAGGGGCACGAACTGTTCGAGCGCGGTTTTCATATATTTTTTGAAAACTTTGATATTCGCTACGCGCGCGAGCAATATTTTCATGAATTTGCATCCGAGTGTATTAAATAATATGGACATTTCGAATATTCGATGTAACTGGCGTCTGGTCTGTGACAGAGGCGTGCCTTCAGCAAACTTTACCACTCTTTTGTGCAACTCCTTGAGAAAAATAAACTTCCCGAACAATGTCTGCATTATCTGAAACTGTGGGCGGTTCGTGATCAAAAAATCGACGAAAGGGATATATATATATATATATATTTTTTTTTTTTTCAAAGTGATCGGAGGAACGAAAACAAAAAAATGTTGGGTAAAAAACTTTACAATGCTCCAGAACAAAGTTCGTAAATTAAGTTGTATCTTATATAGAAAAGATCGAATCACTCATTTGAACAAACAGAAAAAAAGATACACTTCCTTTCTCAATTTCCGAAATTCTTTAACATATTACAGACAATGTTATTGAAAATCATAAACTGTTTCAATTCATAATTGGAAATTTTGCAAGTGTTCAGTTCTCGTTTTTTTTTTTTCAAGTCGTTACGTTACGTTGACAAATTCCACCTGCATTCATTCGGCGTGCTTGACAAAACAAGTTGCGTACCACTTAGTCGGACGGTAAATTTTAAATACTTCTCTCAGATGGACTTTGACAACATTCTTAGTAGCCGTTTGCTTGACACATCTTGTTATGGAAGGAAGAGAAGAAGATATGTACATTATTTTATCTCCCGGCACATAAAGTTTTGAGCGTGCATCGGTTGGATCTGCGGAGGCTGACTGGCTCGCAGCACAGTCGAAACACCAAGGCAGTCAATGTCTTGTTGAAGTACGTGACAGGTTCCAAGCATAACTAGCTTATTCAAATGGGTTGTTAGACTATGACGCAAGAGATGAAAAGTGGCCGGGAGTGAGGCCGCGATAAGATGAAGCGGTGGAGTTTATTTCCAAGATCCGTTGGTTTGTTTTTTTTTCTCTCACTCGGGCCGTCGGTGCTTTTACATTTGAAACTTCGCGGCCAAGCTCCTCGTCAGCCTTCCACCTCCGCATTATATTGCACCCACTTGGAGGATTCCCATTATCGAGAGCAGTCACGACGTATCGTCTATGGAAGAGAGCACGAAGCTTCGATCGTAACGTATTTCACTTTCTTCCCGAAGGCGCAGCTCTGATGATATATGTATGTAAGACGCTGAAACCTGCGTCTGTGAGCAAAGCTCACCACATCGACGTCCGTGTTTAGTTTACGCAAATACGCGGGTAAAATGTTTTATGCGAAAAACTAGCGGGAGATGTTATGAAAATACCACCAGAACTCAAAATTTATTCAATTCCATAAATAAATCGGTGGGAGATGTACTGGAGCACCGTGAACGTTTTTCCGTATGCAGTGTGGTATGTATTGGAAATGGAAACATCATTCATTTTATGAAGATCGCGTCATTTCGAGAAATTGAATGGCGCTGTAAAAAATAATCGTAAATTTATCCCAGTCAGCTTTGTTTGTTGAAAGGACGTTCCTTCAGTGCCAGAGAGTGGATCTGGGAAATAGTGAATGGATGGCGCGATTACGAGTGGCAGCTTGGATATTTCAATGTTAGAACTAATTCCACTGTTTTATATCAACGCCGACGAAATTGGGCGAATTCTGTTGGTGGGGTTTTAATTCGAGTTATAAATTAACTGGGCGCGACTCTACATCAAAATTGTATTTCACGTTTATCATTTTCCTATGCCAAGTTTCGGTTCATCAACAAAACATTCGTTTATTTGTCTCAAACTCATCTCAAACTTGTACAAATTGTGGAACTACGAAATCAAAAATGAAAAAAAGTGTGGATTACTTTTTTACCATATGCTTCTCAATCATTTTTTTTATCGCAGCATTTTCCTCCCCCCCCCCCCTCCTCCAAGTTTTTCTTTTCATTGAAAAAAGTATTTTCGTTTTATTTGTCATAAATAAAACGAACGTACGGTACATTTGCAGCGCGAAACCACTTTTCTTTACCGTGGCTCTGCTGCCTTGAAAACGACTTTGGTTAGCAGATGTTGTATACGCCACCGAAAAATTTTTCTGTCAAGCGACAGCGTTATGAAAGGAACGAATAAAATTCAAGAATTCGGCGACTATGTCTGTCCTCTTCACGTATGCAACTTGCGACGGAAAATACACGTTGCTGGTCGATGGGCACTTGTCCAACTTTTTCGTTACTTTTACTCGTGCATCTAACTACCGCGACTTCCTCTGTCGAGTCGGTCCGTCTTCCGAGTGCTCGCTCCATTCCTTTTTTGCATTTTCTTCATCCTTTCATTCGTACCAATGAGTGTCCACAATTTTCGTCCGATCTAACATATAGATTCCATTTCATAATACACCTCCATCGATGAAATGGGTCACATACTTTTTTTTTGTTTCCAGTTTCCCTTTTTTTGTTACCATTTTATTTTTCGTTTGTTCAAATTGTAACTACGAGAAAAGTCGCGCAATTTTTTGCGCGAAATCCGATGAATTTTCAGTATTCGCTGATCTTTGATACAATCGTATAGTGTTTAAAACATTCGTTGATGTATTTTGAATACACCGTTGATTTATCAAAAGGTTTGTTGAAATTATTGAAACTGTTTTTGTCCTGCACTTGTTCTGCTCTGATATTTTTTTCCACGTTTGTAATTTTAGTACAAACGCACTCGCTAAATCAAAAACATTGATTTTTATGTTGAATTTTACATGGAATATCGCGATGACTCACAGAGAGCATGGAAAACCCTTGGAACAAAAAAATTGTAAAAAGGAATTAAAGGAATTAAAAAAATGTAATTAAAAAAATATAAAAGTCGTTTTTTAAGTCATGAGTACACAGAGTACGTCTTGAATAAACAGAAAACTCTTGATCAGTATCAAAGCTTAAAATATTGTCCCGAATATAATGATTCCGTGAATAGATTTTATCACGTAGTTCGTTGCAATTGTTATCGAAATATAGAATAAAGTAGCAGAGTGCACAACGCAGAACGCAATATTTTTCGTCGCCGAAATGCGTCACTTAAAAAGTTAATGCCCCCTACATCATTTTAATTTGGCAGATCGATCTGCGACGGCGCGGGCTCAGGCCTCCGTGAAAGAGCATCCAAGTGCCCAATTTGATCTGAATCGTTCGCAACCGAGGCATTGTTTCGATTTCATTTACTTTTTTTTCGATGCGATGAATATCGAGCCCAACGGCCATCGAGAATTTCTCACGTGGTTACCATTGAATTTTTACCATCGAACAACGAGGTCCTCAGCCAGTAACATTGGTAGAGCCTTAGAAGCGTTGCATATTTTATGCAAACAAGTCCTTATGCTGGCAGCGTTGTTAATTGTGCTATAGCGTTGAAAAGTTTTGAGTCTCGCGTCATTGCTCGGTTTAAAAAACCAGCTCGTTTGGGTGGCGAATTAAAAAACAACGACACAAATTATACACGAAAACTTTTTCGCCTTGTTGATGAAATTTGTCAACATTAATTCATAAATGAGTTCACTAACAAAATAAAACATTTTAACATAATCATACCAAGCACCTACGTCACATGTTTATATATATAAACGGAAGTGAGGCGAGTGGTGTGAGGGTACCACTCCACGCTCGTGTTCGGGAGGTCGCAAGTTCGAATCCTTCTCGAGTCATCACTTGAAAAAAGTGTTTTAGTTGTTTTGACGTATAAGTAAACGTTTCTAAATTGTTTGTGCTAAATGTCCCTTTGCATAAATGGTTAAGGCAGTTGTAATTTGAATCTAGAAGTGTATGTAAATGAATTTGCCAGATATATGTTTATAAATGCAAACATATATGTCACATATATGTGAAAATGTGTATCGTATATATGCTGATACATAAGTTGACATATATGGTTCGCATTATACATATATGTACCATGTATTTTCGTTTTTATCTAGGTACATTCGACAGTTGTTGTATAGCAGTTGTCTTGCACATAACTCATTATCGACAGCTACTCGCCGACGTCGTTTACGGTAGTATTAGCTCAAATGAAGACAATGCCTACAGTGACAGGACTATAGTTTCTGTCCAGTTCCTTTCTCTTTCTTCGTCTGTTCCCTGTTTCTCCGTTTGATTCTTCACAGTATTAACCCGGCACGGTAACGGGGTCAGCAGTGAATAGCTGCTTGTAAAGAGGCTACCGCCATACCTGCTCGGCGAAGACTCGCCATTTCCTCGGTATCTCCGGTTAACCGTGTGCTCGAATTCCCACGACGACCTTGTCCTTCCGTGTGACGGCGGCTACGTTATAACTATGCTGCAACTTAAATGAGCGAGGACTGCGGAAACGTGTACGCACGCCACGTCGACAGTCGGACTAGTTCAAAATTTGAAACTGTTCCTATTTGTTGAGTGAGATGATGTCAGGTTGAAATATAAATCAAACATTTGAAGCGTTTGAAAATCGGTGCAATCAAAAATTGCTTTACATTCTGCATCTAAAAAATCCTATGAACAAAAAAAATGATTACTCTACGTACAATTTCTTTGAAATTGTAAAAAATAAGTAAACAACATTTTCGTTTCAAATTTGAAATATGTTCAAAAAACGAAATGTATTACTTTATAAATATTACTTTTCTTCGATAGACTTTTTGACGTCGCTAACAGATTGCACAGACAAAGCGAGATTGTGTTTTTGAATTTAGCGCATTAAGTGCTTTACGCTCTTATTGACAATTCCGTCAAAACTCAACACAAACCAAAACACTCTGATTGTTGCGAAACTTGCACATCGGATGTTCAGAGAAGAAGGAGGGAGGGTGGTTGGTAAACGAACTGTTCACGGTTAGTTGCTCACAATTATTGTCGTCGTAGTTGTCGTCGCTACAGACAGTGAACGCCTGGCGAATTCGTTCAAGTTCGTTTAGTCGGCAATGTTTCGAAAACTGACCACAATTTAATGAGCGTTTCACGCATTCTCGTATACTTAAGGCAAAAGTTGTCGTCCGTGCAGTCCTTTGACTCGGGTTAACATTTTAAATGAATTTATACGTGCAATATCAACACGCTCCAGTTGTCGAAATAGCCAAAATTGAGCCGACAATCATTGACATTTGCGTCACCCGCACGCACGAGATTATAAATTGAAATATATATATATATAAATTGTATATTTTTATTATAAGTTATATATAATATGAAGCTGTACAATTAAAATATATATGACATAAACACGAGGTATATAATTATAAATTCAATTTTATATCAAATAGATTAGAAATTATGTGTAAAAATATTGACTGTTAATTGAAATTCAATAGTTTAATTTCGCGAACAATTTGAACAACAACCAACATCGGTCCGACATTCAACCAGATATAAATTCTTACACGGAGCGAAATTGCTCGTGACCGTATAATTTTGCGATCATTTCTATTCTGCTGTTTTTGGTATCGCCTCTCCGACATCTTTATTTCTATTCGAGTTTGCGAAACGTATGAATAAATATAAACATGTTACAGGTCAAAGAGTTCATCGGCAATTTGGTGGAAATTTGCAGTAGTCTGAATTAGGCCATCGCGGCTCGTAGGAAAATGCACGATTTTGCGCTAACCGCACGGACGTACGTGTAGGTGTGGTTCCTCGCCTCCATATTGCACGATTATTGAACCGACTGGGCGCAAGATGCCAGTAGATAGAGACAAAGGAAAAGTGAGACCAGAGGGCAACAATTGTAAGGAAAGAAAAAAAACGCAGCAAAGATAGGAAAAAAAATTAAAGTTAGTAAAAGAAAACGGGGGAAAAATCGGAAGAGGAAGAAAAAGGGACGAAAACGCACAACGTAGTTCTCCGTTTCATTTGTTTGGTGTTCCTTCGGGGTATTAGAAAACGTGCCGCATCGGTACACGATATCCGTGCAGACATCTAATAGAAGCAGAGCAATCTGATGAAACCAATAAGCGTGAAGGAATGCAAGGACGCTCTCTTTCTCTATCTGCCCGGTACAGCATTACTTTCCTTTTTATTATTCTTTTGCTTTTGTTTTTGCACTTCTCGGGCCGCTCTTTTTTCCTTCTTCCTGTTCCTATTTTGCCTTTGTACAATCGCAGATAAACTGTTGCAAAACACTTGGATAAACATATTCATAACCTCTTATACATACAACGAGAAGTGCATTTCTGCAAGTGTTATCGGACTAATGCACACAATTATCCAGTGCTTATCGCAAGCTCCTATTATCCATCAATTGTTCGCTGTTAACACAAGCCAAAACACCTTTTTTGTCGAGCCAAGTTCCTTCAACTTTGTGGGTTCAACTTGATTTACATACCGGGTGAAATCAGTCCGATATTGAATCAACCGATAAAAGTTTTACAAAAAATGCATCCACGCGACTTATTTATCTTGCAACTTTTTTTGTCGCAGTTCTCGTTTTAAAAGAAACAACAATCAACGTAATGTTGACTCATTTTATAATGCACTGACTCGCCTAGTCCTGCGGGACGCAATTTCTTGGTAACTTACTTGTGCCGATTTCAAATGTATCCTCTATTTACGCAGAGGATTCGCGAAGAATCGATAATTCGGTTTACTGCAAACTTTTTTCAAAGAACCTTTCTGACTTTTAACCGCAAATCCGAGAACACAGCTTTAATTGGTTTGCTTTTTCTTTGATAGCCACTCATATTCATTATTGATTGAAAGTTTCAGATTACCCAAATGAAGAGCTTGTTTCGCAAGTTGAAATTCTTTGCACGGCACACTAAATCCCAAAACTGCAAGAGAGAGAGAGAGAGAGAGAGATATCAAATTTTTTTCTCTCTCTATTCATTACTTTTGTTTTCGTCAAGTGATTGAATTATTTTTTTTTGTTATCCGATGAGGAAAAACGTTATTTATTTTCCAGCAGGGGATATAAAAATTGCATCTCGGTTTAATGGCAAAGTCGATCTCAGCACGTTTCTGTCGCGAATCAATGAATATTTTAAAAGCGAAGACAAGTTCAAGACTTGCCATCGTAGATTTTCAAGGTGGACGTGCGTATTACAGAAAGTGCATCCTTATGGCATAACATTTCACACATTAGCCGACAGCTAGTGAAAGAAAGGAACTAAGAAAAATGGAGAAAAATGAATAACAGCGCGGCATGAAAACGTAATGCGTTATGGAGGGTAAGCTGTTGCAAGTAGATAGAGGTAAATCTTGTATAGCGAAAATGCAGCCAGAAAAGGTACCCCCGTTTCCGCCGGATATGCGCATCGTTTGCAGAAAGAAAGAAAAGACTTTTGCGCTTATTGCGCTGCGAGATATATCAGTCTTGATCACGTCGGTGGAATGAAAATGAAGGAAGTCAGCAAAAAGTCTTCTTCTACCCACTGACCCAGAATCGCATAAAGACATTTTGAAAATCACATCTGCAATTTCAAATGCGCATCAATCATTCTAACAACTTTACGGTTACATATTTCAAACTTTTCTCGCGTCTTTTCAGAGATCAGAATGTGAAGTATAAATATTTCTACCAAAAAATATTGCTATTATTTAAAATTGGAAACTTTTAAAGTTGTATTCGGCCTTGAATTGGTTGTTCGAATTTGCAAGTTATACAATTTTATATATCGTCGAGTAATCAGCGCAATTTTTGGAAGGTTATTAAAGGAATCAAAATTATGTATCCGTATCGGTTCACTTGAGTTTTTTTCCTTGCGCAACGATATCATAGTCCACCGCAGGACGTAACAATTGTTGAAACGTGAGGATGTATTTTTATTTTTATCCAGTATATAAATAATGTCGAAAAGAGAAGATACGTGAATGCGCACTCTTACTTTTTTATGCTCATGTATACTTATACGTCCATCGATGCACTTTGTTTTTATTTTTGATCCTTCTATCTGGATACTAGAGGAAATTTTATATTATAATTTTATTGATCCTTATTTACTGCTTGCTTAAAACCTCCACTATCGTTGAATTTTCTGTATTGTCTTTTAACCTTATGAATATACTTGGAACCTTTAATTTCACATCGTGAGAACGGCACGAATTTCCATTGCAACTATTAAATATATGTGTCATAAATGTTTCGTGTCTCTACCAACAGTCAAGCGATAATCTTTTTATGAAAAATTTTCAAATTCAGCATCATAATGGTGGAACTTTTTTTTCTCATCGAATTTACATACAAGACCACTCCAGAGATATACATAATGCAGTCATAATTCTCGTAATATATATCACACATGTATTTCAAACTTTTTTTCATTACACAAGAATTGTTCATTTACAATTCATTTCTTTGAACCATCATCTGTGATATATTAAGAATAATTTATTCTTTTATATAATATTCTGTATATTTCTTCATAATTTACATTTTTCCTATTTCATACCCCTGTACAAGATTCCACATTTCTACCATGTATTCCTATACAATGTAGGCGTCAAAAATGTTGGATTCCGAACAATTAGTCATAATTATTTTGATTTTTATATAATGCTGTTCAAATCGGACCTTATAGTTTCTAACAATATTTAAAACAAAATGTTCAAAACTATGAAAACAATTATCGAAATTAGAATTTTTCAGTGAATTTTCAATTCTATTTCGTGTTAATTTTCATTTACTTCAAAATAAGTGCAGTCTTTTAAATTTCAAGATATAACTTTGATAGGGTACATAAAGTGTAGTAGTATTTGATCGGTGAAGTTAAGAAAGTACCTCGCCGTAATGGACAATGAAGCGGACTGATTAATTCGAGCAAAAATGCTAAACACAGCATGGCTCGGAGCAAAACACTAAGACAGGGGTGAGAGGGATCGGAAAAAGGCGTTTGAGAAGAGACAGAGGCTAGAAGGACAGTCTCCGTGGGTTGTACGCGCAATGTTGGTTATGTTTCTCGCGTTGCATTGTTATTGCGGAGCATAGCACGTCGACAACGGGTGCATATGCCTGCTCGAACGAGAGGCGCCGCCACCACTACCACTAATTCAACCCCAACAAGTTGATGCTGACCGATAATAATATTCCATTACGGCCTCTGAGCCGTACATCACTGGTCGTCACGCGGACTCCCTCCGCTTAGCTCTATGGCGATAGCATCTACATGAGGCGTTAATTACGTACCGTCCTACCGCGTTACACTGGCACCCGAGATATCTCGTACTTCCATTCGCAAATATAAAATCGAATTTCTCCGTCCTACGTGTCTATCTGGCCGTCCATCTACGTGTTCATCTATTTATCTTGAATCTATATGCGTACTCGTACCCAAGATCCTCGCCTATCTGACTCGCCCTCATCTCCCCCAATTCCACGAACGGCTCGCCACTTCTGTTCAAGCAGAAACGCCAAGAGCCCGGAGGATTGCGTAAAAGTATCTGCGCGGCTTTATCAGTGTCTTCTGATCACAAAAGCTACACCCTTCGAGGTGTTTATTCGTGAACAGACATTGTCGTCGGGACACACCATCGTGGACAACGCTAATGCGTCTGTAAGATTCGCCATCAACGCTGCGTCAGAGGGTTGATTACGACTCGCGCTGCCGTGAGAAATTTTGATTTGCCGTTATACCGGAAGATTCGGGTTCAATGTCGTGTAAACACTGTCCATGCCAGATTCGATTTTCCGAGTCCCTGGACTGCTTATTGATTACGTAGCGTTCGCTAAAGTGAATTGATCTCAAGTTGTCCAAAAGCGCGTTGCGATAATGATTGATCGAGTGTTGTTGCAGTTAGTACGACACAATCTCCTCTAACTGTCATACATTTTTCTTTTCTGAAATTCAATCGAAAATGAGTAACAGTTCGGTGAAAAAAAAAAATGTTTAGTGTCAGTAGAGAAACATTTTTTAAATCGTCTTGACATCGATGCTTCATCAAATTCACCATCCTGCCTGAACTAACAAATGGTACTAATGAGAAATGATTTTCTGTATGGACAATTTTTAAAACTATTCACTTATCCTCAAAGGTATATATAATTTGTTACCAAATCTTTCAACAAATAAAAAGAGTAGATATTAGGTTCAACTATTTACTCAGGGTAAATTTTTGATAAGAGTTGATGAGCCTCAAAGATAAGCCTTGATTATTTTACGGACACGTAAGATTCTTGTTCCGAGTTTTCCCACAACATTTCCTATCAAGATTTATATCAAGTAGATGTTGCACTCAAGTCAGGCTAGACAATCCACAAATTAGTTACAATAAATTAAATGCTTCGGTTCCATCGAATGATAAATACTCTTTTTTTTTTGTTTTTTTATACCCAATAACAAGTTGGCTACTAACGAAATTTAGTAGCCAACTGCAATCTCCACTCTGATGCCTTGCTTTGACAAACGGTGAAATGCGTGATCAAAGCAAGGAGAAAACAACGATTAATTGTTCAATGATCCAATCATAATAGATTAATAGTTAGACGGGTTCGTAACAGTGGAATAGCAATAAATGTAGGTGAACCGGTCTTTGTATCGCAGCATAGTCTGCGGCTCAATGTTTATGGTCGCAATAGTGATTATGGATTATTGAAATGCGTAGGGCTGAATTGGAAAATCAAGTCTCAATGGTGTCACGGAGACGACCGAAGTCGAGCGCCATTATCAGTATTCACGAACGTGACTCGCGACTTTTGGTCACTAAAAAAAGGCCCTCCCGTAGAATCGATATGGTCGATTGACCACGTTCACTGAATTGATAAGGAGGTGTTTTATGGATCAGGTTAGTAGTCCTGAGGCGGTTATAACGGTAATAATCGTAACATTAATAATTAACCTTTCTAGAACGTGTAACGTGTCACCCGGCTGCTAACGTGCCATTCGAGACTCCCCGGAACAGTCGTTGCTGATTCGGATCTACAAGATCCCACGGGAGATGGGTTCCGCTGATTGTACACCTTCTCGATCGGTTGTCCCTACCGAATTACAATGTCGAATAAGTTAATTGATAATTCACATCGTCATCCACTGAGCCGGCAATTTTAAATGCAAGCACCAAGCTTAGCTACGCGTCTGCACACGTTGCTAACACCTGCCGGACGGTTAATCCTTGAATCAACTGATCAAGTTATTTGTTCATTAGGCAACTTCTTTCGCACAACACCACAATCCAACGCGCCGGCCGATTAAAATAGCCGACTCGATCGAGTCTGGCATTATTTTTGTTCCGCATTACTAGTCAGTCGCGACAATCAAACACACGATTTGTTTGCACAACTCTGTTAGCGAGCTTACAAATTAATTGCCCGTCAAACATCGGCGCCCAGTTCACAGCAAAAAATGATATTTTATTTTGAAACGTTTAGTCCTTGCTGTTGAAAAGTTTTCTCACGAACGTGCCAAAAACTCTTTCAAAAGTATGGAAAAAACGTTCGTACAAACATTTTTACTAATCAACCGGAATTATAGTGCTTCTTAATTCTTTTTAGCTACATTTCGTTCCCCACCAGTTGAGAAACACCTAACCTCCGCGCGAGAATTCAAAATGTAGAATGTTTCTTTTAACAGGAACAGACCAGCCTGCGCAGGTGGTTCTGAACACTGAATGCTTCTATGGTGCAAAGCTCTAACATTCGCTAGGTGTCACGATGTCTGCTGCGCTGCAACGATCGGCCGCGCGACGATTCTCAAAGATTGACGCTGAAAGAGTTAATCCAATTCAGCATTTTAATATTTTAGGGAGGAAAAGAGCAGAAAAAAATGTCGGCAGACGGAAGAACTCCAAATTGACGTAATTTCGCCGCACGAATGTTAGAGCATTATGATTCCGACAGTCGTGAGGCGGCGTGCTTTGCTTGAAAATGAACGCGAATCTTCCCAAGATTGAGTAGCACTTGTTCAACGCTTGGCGGCTCGTTGAAGATATAGCGATGCACGATATGCACGCTCATCTTGCATCTCGTCGGGCTTCTAAATTGGGGTTTAAATTAGTGGCGTCCATATACGAGTTGCGAAAATCTTGTGTTCGCTGCCCTGGTGGGGAAACCGAGAGGCCGACATTTGTAAATTCGCATTCGATTTTGCTTGCACTCGGGCGTGGAGAAAAAGAGCCGAGCGACGCTATCGAGTCGGCGGTCGGGATACGCAATGGCCTGCCGCAGTTTCGCTTGCATGTCGATTGCTGACCGCGGTGCATTTTACGGACAATGCTTTCCATGAAGCGCAACCTGAATCCAGTTTCCTCGTTACTGGATTCAATTCCTACAGAGAGAAAGAGAGGCAGAGCCCGACAGAGGGCGAGAGTCGCAAAACGTGCGACTGAGGGAGACAGGCGCAAAGGCCGCGGACCTATATATAGAAAAGCCTACAGGAGGATCGTCGTTTCGATGCGTAACTGCATCCAATTGTTAACCGGCATACCTTCTCGGAAATCTTTCGATCCGTGGAGGCAGTTACACAGTAATCGAGAGAGATATGGTAAAACGGCTGGCATTAGCCACGGCCGTGGTTTATAGCGCAAAGTGCGATGCTCTTTTATCTTTGCCTGTGTCGTTGACATGCTCCGAGAAAAGACAATGATAATTCGATGGCCACGGCTACTTTGCCCGCTGATTATTTTACCGTGAATTATCCGTTGCAAATTCTTTGCCGCTTGTTTTTTTTTTTTTTTTTGATAACGAAAAATTTCTCCCGCGTTCCCTTTCAATTTGTTATGTTAATTGCCTATGCATCGACGGCGCTGATTCATTTCAGCCTTGCGGGAACTTACAAAATTGTAGGACAATGTTACAAAATAGTTGAGTCCAATTCCGTTAAATTAGTATATCAAAAAAAAAAAAAAAAAACAAATTTTTTTTACGTCTAACCGTACAGATCATATTGAAATGGTATGAAGCCAACACGAATCCCATATAACTTACTTCGGAAAGATCGTATACATTCAACTTGGCCTAAGGTCACATAAATAAATTTTCATTCAACTCATCTAAATATTTAGTTGTCACATCTGGAAAGCAGCTGCATGGGAACAATATGCGCGGAATGGGAACAGCATCGCTAACGATCAAATAACATAATTCTAAACTATGGAATTCGATCGTTAGCCATACTGTTCCCATTCCTTTTACGATGTCCCCATAAGTTCGTATGCAGAACCCATAATCGCGATTGCACACGAATCTCGAATTGATTATAGTTGTAGCTTCTATGTCTTAAACATTTCGCTCATTTGAATATAAATTAAATTATCAGACTCTCAACGCTACCGGCGCTCCTTGTTGTGCAGTCGAATTTTTTTGCCGCGCCACACGACACACGACACATAATATAAACAATAATGCAATCAAAATGCAAACAAAAGTCATTGCACGGCGCATTAAACTAGGATGAATCGTAGAAACTCGTAAACCAAACTATAAGACAATTCTATCTGCGCACCCAAATAAGTTTAGTCGGGCAAATTTATTCAATCGCCTGTCTCTCGTATTTTGGAATATTCAGAATTGGGATAATCACTGTGATGTGCTCCGCAGTAACTTCACTAACGTCTATCATATCGATTCCTCTGCTTTGTTTAGTTTTGCATGTCGCGATAACATAAATGCACTGGCATTTGCTTGTTTCTAGCTCTATCATCTTCTGACGTTTGGTTTATTAACAATTCAAACTGAATAAGATGGACGGTTCGACATCATATACGCTATTCTGTATATTGGACGACTTGGATTTAGAAGTCGTGAAATACACAAATACTGAAATATATGTTGTTGTGCCTCTGCCAGCGGGACTTTGGAATTATAAGATTTAGTACAAGAAAATAACTCGGGTTTATTCGAAACTCACGAAATGTTCAGAAGGTAATCAGGTCGCTTTTGTCACACCGACGAAGACAAGAGAATTGATCTTAAGTGTGAACCGCCTATGATGGAGCTTGTCATAACATGTGTTTAGTTGAGGGCTCAGATAAGCCCGTTCAATAATTTCAACGAATTTGATGGTGCAATAACACGGAGAATTGAGATGAGTTTTCATCGAAACATGACGAGTTCCCACGAGGCAGGGTTCCAACTTGGTAAAGTGATAAATATATGAATGTCATGTGCACCGAGAAGAAATTTCTCCCCATTGTTTTGGAACTGATGAATTCGGTAAAATCAAATGAAAAAGTTCATTAACAAAAGAAAAAAGTTGCTTGATAATCTTGTAAAATCTTGCAACTTATTGAAATTCATTGAATGAATAAACAAATAACTGATATTCAGCTTTAAATGAGACTTATGATTATGCAATGTTATGAAATGTTGGATAAACTTCAGATAAACAAAATGTAACCATTTGTAGATATTCTTTTACATAGGATGTGAATAAATTACAAAACAGAAATTCTGAATTACAAAAGAGGCTGCATTCATCAAGGCAATTAACTCGCGAATTTCGGGTGTATCGTTGAAATAATTGTTATTGTCCTTTTACACCAGTAAACAGCTCATATTGTTACCCCACAATGAGTGAGATGAGCTTGACAAATGGCGACAATATCTAATGCAGTGAAAGGGTAAAATGTTTTGGAGTGATTGCGGAAATGACAAAGCGCGAATGTGCGACGCCCGCGAAAGTGGGCAACAAGGCATGCAACTGCACAATGTCGCAGTGGAGCCTTTATATAGAGCGGTTATTATGAATTCCCTAGGAGCAGTCTAGGACCGGCGGTGCTTGTATAATGGAGTCTAAAACAAGTAACTCACGAAAAGGGCGAGGTCAACTTGTCTGTCGCATATTAAAGACACCCGTCGGTGCACGGAGTCTTGAATGCACCAATAGAACTGTATCTTTAGTGGCTCGCCGTGTGCTGCAACCGCAATATCTTCATGTAAATTATAATATATACAGTTACAGTTATTGCAGTTATTGTCGTGAACAATTTCTGCAGGTTTTTTTATTTTAACTCAGCTTGCAACTCGTCGTCTACGTGTCCCATTGTCTTTTGTTTCGCAAACCTTTTGATTTGTGCCACATTTGAATTGGGCTAATGTTATACAAATCGAACGTATCCTCACGACAATCATACTTCATGTTTAAACTACTCGTTTGAACCATCAGTCGCGAGCGCGCGGAATGCAAGCGTTTGAATTATGAATTTATATTTTGATATTTAATATCTATCACTTTTGTTATTTTACTTTTTAATCACCTGATTGTTGTTGTAAATTAACTTTTGATATCAACTGTCGATTTCATTTGTTAAACTGAACGTAGTCACAATTCTCTTTTGTTTCGAACAAGATTGAATTTTAAATTGCAAAATGGTCGATAACATTGATGTACCTTGGAGTTAATATAAAAGCTGCGGCTTGATTATGACGTTACGTGGTAACACTCGCGGTGGTACACATTGAATTAAGCGGCGAGTTCTTTATCGCCATCATATTCGGAAGTAATGTATAGTCCCTTGTCATCCCAATGGACGCCCCAGACTCGTTACGGAAAACAAAGCACCTAAGGAAGCGCTTTACACTTACCATGAACGCAAATGGATCGTAATAATCTGAGATGCATGCTTGCGGTTTACCTCAGAATTAACAGAGGATGATCGACGTGAGTGAATAAAATTATATCCACGATACCAGGAGGACCTACAAGCCAATGCTAATTTTAAACTCGAAAAGTGTAATGGCTCAATAAAATTTCTTTTCCCTGCTGATCGCGGAACAAACAATGATTTGCGAACGATAAGAATACGCTTCGTCGTTTGTAAATCATCCAAAGTTGATGGCCTGGTGAACCGCTCGATCGCCAAGGGATCGACAATTTTTTTTAATCGCTCCATCGTCGTTCGGAGCGGCAGCTTTGCGCGTTTTTCGAGCGTTGCCCGAGCGAAATTCTTCGGAGTTTCATAAGTCTTGGCAGTCTGTGAAATTACCATAAAGCGAGTGCCAGCGTCGCAGAAGTATCCGCACAAAAGACTGCTTTATGAATTCGCGCGGGATCCATCCGGTCGCGTCGTGAATAATATACACCTGCTGCGAATAGTGCAGTACGAGCACCAACACGGAGGTTGCCTTTTTACTTTAAACTCCCCGTGTCGTGATATTTTCTTGGAGCGGAGGACCGTATCTTCTAAAATTGCTTTTTGAATTAAATCTTCCATCCGCGCCCCTTATGTGCTCTTCGACGAGTGTAAACTGCGTTTTAACACTTTCTTAATTGCGCGATTCGCTGAACTCAAAATATCATCTCAACTCGAATTATTTTTCCGCGCGTTTCATCTGTACCCTCCGTTGAACGTACAATTTTATACTCGTTTATTAAATTTACGACAAAATGACTCACAGTGGCACGTGAGAACGTGAACATTTTCTCGTTGGCAGGCAAAGTCTGCCCGCTGACTCTCCCAAGAGCACACATTCTTAGTGAACCATTTTTTTAGCGCCCTCTTCAAGACTTTTAACCAGAGATTCACTGAAAGCATTAGGGCTTTTTATAACATAAATCATAGCCATAACGGGTTTTTTTCTCCCGCTGGATTATTAATCTACCACTTTCTTTTTTTTCTTTTTTGATGAGACCCTTCGCGTGACAAAAGCAGGAGAAACTTAATTTTCATTTAAAGTTCAGTCCGCAGAAAAGTAAATATGAAAACTCGGAAAGACTTTTCACACTTGCTTTTTATTTTTTTCGGTTTCACGCAGAGAAAGTTTTTTAATTTGATAAATTTGTTTGCATACTTGCTTACTTTTTTGTCATCCCATTTAAGATCACGCACTTAACTTTGAAAACAGAAGCCAAATACTTTTCTCAAGCAGACTCTTGTCACTTATAGCAGAGGAATTATAAGTTTTTCTCAGCTTGTCATATGTGTCGGTTTTCATACCATGACCATTTGTATAAATGTAATTAATTTTTGTTTTTTGTATATTCAACTTGAAAACGCGTACAAAATAAAATTATATTGAAATTATTTCATTCAAATTTTTATTCCCAACCAAACCTTTTCATTTTATCATCTTTTTTTTATAAACCGTACAAGACTTCATCCCGAGTAACAAAAAAATTTGACACGCTCTAGATTTTGAAATGAGATAAGCAGTTGTAATTGCGATGAAAAATCTAAGAAAAAAATGTGCAATCAACTGATTTCCTTTTCAGTGTCAAAATTTGTAATGCATTCCGAAAGTGACGTCTCGAAAATCAGTTATTTCATGTAAGTGAATATCATATCTTACATAGTATCAATGTTAACTCATGATTAAACTTACAAGAGAATCGATGGAATTAAAATATGTAATTTTTTAAAAATTAATCAACTATATGATCTACTAATTTGTTACTGTAAAAAACATCTTAGTTACACATCACGATCACGTAACTGTAATTAATCAAGACTTTCGATCGTCGCTTGTTCTTCGATCCAACAAAAAAAGTTTCTTCCGGCCGAGTAATATAAGTGACATTAAATATCATGAAAACCAAAGTTTAATTTGACTAAAAAAGTAGAAGCCAAAGGTTTTGATGCTCCGAGTATGAAAAAAAAAGGAGCTTCAACAATGGCTTATGAATTATGAGATGTCTGGTTCGCTTGTGAAAAGTCGCGGCTTGAGCAAGGGTGGTAGGGCGGTCCGCGGTTAGTTTGTGCGTGGGCCGACAAAGACGCGAATTCGTGAAGCGTGAACGGAGCACACCGATTATCTCCTTTTCGTGCCCGGGACGAAACAATTTAATTTTTAATTAAAAGCGAAAGATAGAGCCCGGTAGCATTTCGCCACAACGTATACGTATGCATCGGTTAATATTTTGCAGCAGTATCCCGAAGCGGCTTTTTGCATGACGCGCTCCTGTAAATTGAAATCATGCTGTTCGCGACCATGTGTCCCTTCCTCCATCTCGGCACCTCACGTCCTCTTGGCGTTCTCCTTTGCGTCCTCCGCTCCTTTCGTCGTTTAACGGTACGTCGGATTGAAAATAAACTTTATGGCGTTCGCGCGCGAGCAAGTTACTTTCGACGTTGTTCGTGAGAACGTACACGACTGGCACGATTATCGCGATCGAGCCTAGCGAATTGTGGAGATTAACGGCGATATAGACGACTTTTTCATTATGTATCGTTTGCCTATTGCAAAAGACGCGCCAGCGCGATACCGCTTTCGGGCGCTTGCCATAATACAGTCACCTCCGTTAACCCGTTGTGTTTGCACTTTTTGTAAACAGAACGACAGCGAAAACGCTGTTACACCCTGCTGTCTAATGTCCATACGCCGTTGTGAACCAGTACCGCATTTGCTCGTTGCATTCCTAACGAAATTTGTGCGGTTGACATTATTTTCAGCTGGTACTTACACTTATTTATTCGGTTAGCAATAATGAGAATTAGATACTAAATCCATTATTGCGGCTCGTTCGATTACCGCGCTTTCGATGTCGTGCCTGCACTTACGTCTTTCATCCATTCAAATTGAACGGATTCATTATATTGGCTAGAATACCCAGAAATTGTTCCAAGCTCTATGAAATAACGACAAATGTAGTTATAAAAGTTAATTGGGTCATTTCGAACAATCTCTTTGAAATTTCTCAGTCATTTATAAAACTAACATTTGTGTACAAAATTAAACACAGGATAACGGATTTCTCATAGATGAAATTATGATACAAAAATCAATGTATTCGGATGTTTGAATTCGGTATTTACAATGTAATAAAACATTTTTGGAACAATAGTATTTTTGGATCAGATATTTCTTTTCATTATATTAATTGTTATCATCGGTCTATTCATCAATTTGTTTTAGAAATAAGAGATTTTATCATTCAAGATCATTATTTTGCTTTTGAATAATAAACATCTGCTTCATTGTTTGCAAAATCCAGGCAAGCTTTATTCTATATAAAGTTGTTCGCAGAAATTTTAAGCTACAAAAAAGTTGTAATGTGCAAGTTAGTTCAATTTACACTATACTTTATGTTAGAACAGAAAAACGATAATTATGAATCCATTTTATAAGCTCATGAAATTTTCATCTCAAGAACACCGGTGTGCTTTGTGGAGAAAAAAAAATGGTAAAAAGATTACAACCATCAAAGCCTGGTGAAGATTTACGACATCATTATTGTTTTTAATATATCACAAGCTATTAAACTTTTCGTTGAAATAAATTTTGTTCCGAATAAGATTAAGAAAGAACAATGTTTCAAAATAAAAATCATAAAAATCATTTGATGCTTCAAAAATGAAAACACAAAAGCTTTCACAATATTTTAAACAAGCAAACAATTGTACACTCTACGAGGATGCAATATCCTGCTTGTTGTTCCAACTGAGAAAGGTTTATAAAAAGCACACGTAATAGAGTTTCGAAATGAAAACAAAAATTTGTTTCTTAATAATGTCAATTTGATATCAAATGAAAGTAATATTCTAAATAATAGCAGGTAAATAAATGTACAAGGGCTTTATAAATGTACAATGTTTTATTGTTACGGTCTTCTACGAAGAATGGAAAGGTGATAATGTGACAAATGCGATAAAATAAGTGGATTATTTCAATACGTATCTTCATTGCATTTACATGAACACTATTTCGAAATGACAAATGTATACTACAAACAGCAATCAAAACTTGTAACAGTGGCAATTTAAAAGGACTGAGAAAAATCTACAGCTACATTCTCGATAAATTACTCCTCTCATTGGAATGCCAATTATTTAATGTTTCCTACCGATCATCAGACAGAATCTTGAATTAAATATTCCTCTATTTTTCGTACAATTTAATGAATTTAAGGTCCCCGAAAGAGGACTTGCCGATACAATGAACAGTTATATAATTTGTGTCTGATTATTTTTAATTTTTTCATTGATCAGCAAGGTCGTCAGAGAAATTACAGATCATAAAGGTTTTCTGATGTATTAGTTGATGTCACACAATAGCAGAGCCAAACTCAAATCGATTTCCTGCACAAAGTTGCATGTCGTGATAAGACGTTTTTTGTTCGGAATTCAGAGCCCCACAAAAGTTAATTAAACTCAGTTGTACGATAATAGAAGCAGTAAAATGTTTCTTCAATAGAAATCAAAAGTAATTCAACAAAATATCCTTAACAAAGTAATGACACGTTTGATTATCTTCTAATGATGTTTGTTATTAAGATTCGAAAGGTAAACGTTTCATGAAAACCGTTCGATAATAGGTCATCATTAATGAATCATCGCAACGAGACTTATTGCCTTCAAATCTTTCGTCCCGTTATTAAAACGACTTCTAAATCACGGACTTGTGACGAGGAAATAAACTCGAATTACTTGACAAACCAGCACACTCATATTTGTTCAAGGGACTTTAATTCTCTTTCATGCGTCCGATTAATTAGAGTCAAGTAATACCGCAAAGGCTACGGCCGGGACAGCGACCCGATACAAGTGGCCCTACATCCAATTTTCTCCCGTTACATTCGATATTATATGACTATTAATTCTATGCGCAACCAGAGTTGGTCTTCAACTCATTATCAACGTATTTGTCGAAACTCATCAACCGATCCTGATTCATAACAAGATGCTGGTAACGATACAAAATTAATCACCATGACAATCGCCACAGTTTCATTCAATTAAATGTATAATAGTCCTTGAAGTTGTTGAATAATTACTTCATTTCACCGAGTCATCGTATAAAGCACTTTCCATGATGACAAGAAGTATATTCACAAAGATTGAAAGCACTTTTCACGTCGCTCAATTAAAATGTTCGCTGTCTTATTTGCAAACACTGAAGCGTAATCATCGTTTCTATTAATTCAGTGTTTGTATATAATATTCGTTTATGAATTGATACGGGGCTTGGTACAATATTTCATTATCACAGAAATTAATGAACTATCGATTATGTACCGGATGCATGTTTAATAAGTCGTTGAATTTATTCAATCAAGTTGAAGTTAACTTATTAGATTCAATTGTTTTTGGGTAAGTGTATCACCGTACTTCCGTTGCTCTTTAGTCAGCAAAAAAAATGACCTGATTTATATAATATTTTTATCCGATAAATGAAACACACATTTGCAAAAAAATAATAACCATTTTCTTTGCAGCAAATCTCACATCACATTTATTTTATTAATTTCTGCTATTAATTTTAATTTTCTTGTTTATAATTTACTGATATTCAAAAGCCACGTCTTTTTTTTTTAAATTGGACAAGTTTGTCTTATATTTTTCCTACCTGTCAAACTGACTTGTCAAAAAGTAAACCATTGACGCACGAAGTCAGCCAACACAACTTTTAAAAGATGGATGTCGCAAAACCAAACTAGCTTGGCAACCATCAAAATAATAAGACTTGACAACAACAACAAACAATAACGATTACGTACAGATTTTGTACCCCCATTTTACAACGTAATAACGGGAATAATAATATTAACTCTCAGCCCATAAACTTAGGTTGTTCGTGTCCGAGCGAAATCTATTATCATAGATTTTTTTGGGAATATTTACTAGAAAGTATTATAATAAAATGATTAATTTTGGAAAAATATATAATGATCTTTCAAGTAGAATGGTTAAGCCGCCTTTCCAACGGCTTACAGTTGTCGGAAAACCCTTCAGGGGTTTTCAGAAAAGATTGAAAAAAAAATTTTCTCAAAACAGAAACAGAAACATCCAATTTTAAGACTAAAAGTTAATTATCCCGACTCAATTTCGATGGAATTAATTCTAATCGGAAATCACAATTACTGAATAATTATTAGCATCAATTTGAGTATTTTTAATTCTAATTGAAATTAATTAGTATTTATATTAAAAAAAAACTGTCTGGCTGCAACAAGTGTTTGAGGATCAAATAAGCTAATATCTCATGGTCTGCAATGCATGGTCTGACTGCGAACAACAGGACATTATATTGCAGAAAGATTAGCAGAATTATTCCGTGAGCCGAGATGACAATTGGTCGCTTGCGTTTTTGTCACAAAGACAGATCACTTTGCTGATTACTTGTCAACAAATCATCAGGCAGGTGAATTTCACCCGAGGACAGGGACCTCTGCGAAAAGTGATCTCACATGATTGCAGGTCGTGCGCATATAACCGTTTACCTTTCGGATATTTCGCGGAATGCGAGCGTCACGAATATTGTACGATCATAAAGGAAAATTGAATTAAAATCACTTAAGTGTTACCCACGTTCTCAATTATATGCGATGAACCTTGGCATCGAAACAATTATCTTTTAAATCCGTTAGCTCGGAAACAGGCACTGCGTACCGTTTCGCGTCCTATCGCATCCAGTCCCATTTCGTCGTATCTCGTGCAGTCTTAGCAAGTACAATGCATACACACTAATATGCTTATGCTGGAACGGCCTTAACTATCGAACCCCCTCGCGATGTCCCATGAAAGAACACAGCGTTCTGTAACAGTGACCACGGAGGTCGGCACTGACTCGATCCTCTAGACAACGATGATGATAGTTAACTTGAGCGTAATAATTACATAATTTTCTATAGTTCCTCGTGTTGTGGTCATCTTCCGCATCAACGGGATTGCGCATTACAAGGGTCGGGTTCGCTAAAGGGACCTAATGAACAAAAAAGGTCACCGATCTTCCACGGTGGACAAGTTGAGCACGGTTACATAACCGTGAATTTTGAGTGCCTCTGTCTTCTGATAATTGACTCTTGAGATAAAGGTCTAACCATACCAGCTCTTCGTTTCAAAATAATCGATTGAGGGCGTAAAATGAGTTGACTAAAAACAATTAATGTTTAGATTCTTAGACAAAGAACAAATTTGAAAGAAATTATCGATAAAAAGTAAAAAGATTGATATTTCAATGATGAGAAAATGCGGATGAGCAAATATATGTTCAGGTTCGAAGTCTAATAAAATATCTGAGTTTTCACTAAAAATTTGGATGGTATTCCGAGTTGAAGTCAGGGCGTGATGTTTGATGAATCGTTTTCTATTTAAAGATAGTAGAGGATCACAGCTGTCTGAGACGGTTGGTAAGTAAATATTGGTCCTAGCAGAGCTTGATTGTTTGAGCGAAATAACCTGGAAAGGGGCCAGACAATGAGAGACTGGACGGCGATAGGACCGGGCAGTTCAGTTAGGTGCAGCCATGCGTCGAAGACGGAAAGTGTTTCGTCGACAGGGATTATCAGATTTTGGAACGGCAGCGCGCGAAAACACCCATATCTGTGTCAGTTGGTCGCAATTGAATTAAGAAGCAATCACAACTTGGCTCGGCGTGATTTTCAAACAATTTCTTGATCGAGTTACACGCTCAGCTTCATTATACACGGAACACTGGCTGCTTCACAAGTAAATCCCGTAAATCAGTTTGTCGCTCAGCGCGAGCCGACGTATTGATTGAAGAGGGCTGCTCGGAGCCATTTAGCAGAGACGGATTAACGCAAATAATTTTGCCACAAATTTCCATTGACGTTTAAACATTTTGCGCAGCTGCAAGGCTCAAAATAATGCAGACTGGCGAATAATATGTAAGCCAACGTGAAATACATCAGCCCTGTAGATTCTGATTATCGCGCGCGTGAATGCGTTTCGTGTGTCTGCGCTGCAAAGAAAAGACGAAATCCCCCGATTCCACTTGGGCCGAGGAAATTACACGTCGACGTTACAATAAGCCGTCAACCGTCAACAGCGTGACTGCGTATAAAGTTTTCAACGAGCACATGCGGAAATGAGTGATAACAATTCGCATGAAACAAGGAGAGCAAAATCAAGATATTTGCAATCATGCTCCTGCCACGATGCAACCCCGCCGGGCTTTCAGTGTGCATCATTTGCATTGCCACTGGTATATATTCGAATGTAACGTCATTCTCATAACTGAAATAACCATCAACGTTGAACGCTAGACTTGACCGTAATTGGACCAAAAACTGAGCGCGATAATGAATGGAAGATAAAAAGACGAAAACGATGCAACGATTGGCTTTCGTCCGCTTATCTCACTACATACATTGGCCATGCAAGGCAGTTCCGTTTTCTCGTCTTCTATATCTTTCCGCGCCTTCGTTCAACTCTTATATACATCAGTGAAAAGAAATATCTCGCTCCTATTTAACTATATGGTCAAATAGAGCAGTTCCATTCAATTGCATGGTTCAATTCAACAAACCTAAACATTTGTCTTGAATTATATCTTTCATAGATTTAACTCAAGTTCACGATTAGATTTAATACACCCATTCGATTATATCTATAATGATGATGATCTTATACAGGGTGTCCCATAACTATGAAATTTTGTTAAAATCTCCCATGGAACAGAAAAACACGTGAGGAGGAGGGCAACTTTCAAATTTTAAATGGCAATTTCAATTGGTATAACAGCTAATTTTCATACACAAATATAAGTCTATTTACAATTATTATGCATATAAACCTAGAGCATACAAATCTATTTCTTATTATTTCATGGGCAATATTTGTTTCGACCAAAAATGATTATTCAAAAGAACATTATATTTACATTTAATAAATTCTTTCAGGCCGTTGGAGAATTGCCTCCATAAGTGGGCTGGATTGAAAAAAATCTGGATGTGGATAAATCCTCATCCAGAATGTGGGCTTGATTCAACTCCAGTTCACATTTGATTCAACTTACGATTTTTTTTCCCCGTGCGGTCAACATATCTCTTATTCTTGTGCCCCGCACTAACTCGTATCTCAGGCCGGTATAAGTAAACCTAACTGTTTCGAGAGACCGCGATAATTTCAAATCTCACATTCGAAGCAATGAGCACCTTTTCCCACTCACTGCAACCGTGTCTCCTTCTGTTTACCGTATTCATCTCTTTTCTAGTTTTACTGTGCCTTGATGGTTATTTATTTCCATGCCTCGGATATACGCAGGCGTATTTATGCTTGCCAGCTTCTCTTCTTTCTGTCGGCTATTCTTTCGTATATCCCCCCGCCTGATACAGATACATGTGTACTATCAAAATAAAAGCATTCCTCACACATAGTCCAAAAGTTGGGCATTCGTTATACCATTCCTTATCTGATCAGCAGAGATTCACAATCAATGGTTACTGTCTCTGATAGATTTAATATCACGTCTTGTCAAAATTAAATTCAACTTGACAAACAACGTGAAGTTACGTTGCAATTAGTGATAAAGACAATTTTTTTTTTTTTTTGTAAGTGTTTGCGAAATGGTCCGATGTACCCGTAAACATGCAAATGAGAAAAGATATTGAAATTCTTAGTATTTCATCTCATAATGTGTGAGGCTGCAGAGGTCATGCCGATATGGATTTTACGGTTAAAAACGATACTAGCTGCTTGGGTTGCTACAATGTATATATTATATCACTGTTTTTCTTCGATAACCCAGTGGTATTGATCGTAAAATGTGGTAAATGATAATTTTAACTCGAATTTCCAACGTACCATGCGGAATTAATTTTCGGAACTCAAGTGAACGTAAAAAATTGAATTTCAGTCCTTTAATATGAAATAAAACCCGTGATAATACAACTGTGGTTTGAAATTGAAAATTCGAATCGAATTTCAATCAACTAGTAAGCATAATCTACTGTCCACAGTTTATGCAAAAATATCAGGGATATGCAAAAATGTCAAACAGAAAATTTTAATTCACAAGCGGGAACGCGCGGTAACAACGCAAGTGGAATGAGGGAGGAAAAAAATAATATCGTTTTGCTAAGACGAATGGGCGCTTTTGTAGCGATCGCCGGCGACGGCGCAAAAGACGCCATCGTAGACTGTGCGAATTCGTCTTCGAGCGGTGTACACTCGACGTGGTCTTTTTTGATTCGCTGCCGTCCCGATCGAGCCTCGCATAAATATAAATCGCCAAGTCTCGGATACTCCTACGGCTCGGACGACCCTTTGGCGGTTCACCGATGCTCTCGCCGCGGGATCGATCGCAGTGACATTTTATTTGTGCTCCCGGCAAAAGGGATAGAACAGTGCGTGGCCGAGCAACGCATTACATGCCAAGTATGACTGGACACTCATACTTCCTCATCGAAAGAGACGGGCACGACGGAAGCGGCCGGTCCGTGCCTATTTCTTGTTCGCAGCGTGTCGTGTATGCTCGAACATATAATACATCTCGGAGTCACGGTAAAGGAGTATTGCGGAATCGAACGTTGACATAGTTCCCTCTTCGGCGGACGGCCGATAAGCGGAAATGCTCATTCCCTTTTTGCGCAATAAGAGGCCGCTCTCGCGAAGCGGATATCGCCTGCCAGAATTATTGTCCGGCTCCTCTTACTCAGCACTCGGATGGCATTGCCAGCGCTGTACGATCGGCTCCTCTTGCAGCGGCGGCCCGGTGAAGTACACGGACCGCGAAAGAATTAATCACTCGCCCCCTGCAAAATATAGTAACCCACTGACGCTCTGGCATATCTGCCGCGAGTTCTCGTTTTGCCGCCAGTCGCGCGATTAAAGCGTCCTTCCTCGTTCTCGGTCGCTTCCATCCCCAGACGCGCGTCCTTCTTCGCCATCGAAACGAGCTCCTCTTGTTTTTCGTCTTTGCGCGACTCCTCTCTCAGCTCGCTCCTTTCGCTTCTACGTCTTCCACTTCTTGGCAACTTCTTCTTTTTCGCTTTCCATTTCAACTCCTTTGGGGACATTCGCTCACATTTCACGTACCACGTAAAACGTTATTTGCGTCAAATAACCAGAAACGAGCTGTCTCGGCCATATTCATTTACACCGCCCATCGATCGCGTCCTACTGAAGATTTCTTAACTTGGGATACTCGCTGCCGACTTGTCTGGCCACCGTTGATTTTTTCTCTTGTTGTGTTCAGTGACAGACTGAAAAAATTCTCAGCACTGGCTGTACTGAAGTTAGGTTTTGCTGACATTCCAACTTGGGACGACAGAGCTCCCAAGAGCTTTAGCAAACTTTTCATGTTTTTCCTTCAAATTAGTAGCAAATATTTTATCATACATCATGTCATGTTATTTAAATAATGAATAAAATTGAATTCAAAAAAGTGTTTTTTGTATTTACCGTCCGAATAGACGTACTTTATACACTGTATATCTCACTGTATACACCTGTTGATGATAATAATGAGAATATAAACAAAAATATAACGATCCGAATATTTGTGCTCTGAATAGGAGATACAAAAATACTAATTGAAGAAATGATGCATGGTGTCCAAGTGCTGCAAAAAGAATGAAATGAAAGAAGAATGATACTGCAAATTCGCATGTACACGAAAGTGTTTTCGAAAAGGTATAACGAGTTTTTGATGCTAACGTTTGGACCCTTCTTTTGCCAGAGGAAGAATTTCAGTCACCATGGAAATGAATAAATCTCTCGGTTGGTTTCAAATGTTTCACCTCCAGCGTTGTATTTTATTTCCAATTATTTCAGAAGTAATCCGAAACGTTCGGGTTTTGTGATTACTTGAACGACATAGAATTTTCAATCACAGGGTGAAGTGAATTATGATTGGTCACGATATCGGACATGAAAAGAGCGTTGCCTTTCCACTCAAAGCAAAGCTCGATAATCGAAAGTTAAATATCAGGCGTCAATTTGCTTCTCGCCGCCCGCAAAGTGTTTCGCGAGTTATTCAAACCCGATCGTGAAAACAAGAAATGAACTTGACGCGCTAAGTGACTTTCAACGGGATAAGGACGACCATCTACGCAGCCAATTTTTTCTAACAAATGATCCTATTACGCGGCGTCGTGGCACGTGATAAAAACGGCCCGTTAAAATTTTCTTATATATCATCTTAACGTGAAATTGGATATTTATTGGTGACAGATGGGACGTGCCAGTTCCGTGGATCGCACCGAGCAATCAATCATACCGCAACACTATACCGTCTCTCTTCTTCGGCGTGTAATGAATTGCATCTACTGTAATAGCAGGTCAGCTGGCTGTTCGCTTGAAAAATAACCGTAATTTCATTGTTCCGCGCAGACTTATCTCAGCGATTTTGCAACACGCATAAAACACCACCAGACGTACCCGGCCTTCTCATTGACACCTCGTCGTGTACCAGCCGGCTTTTCTCCGCTGATTCCAAGATCATCATTGAAATCACTTAAATATCATTAAGAACATGATTGCAATGCAGACCTAGCTGCGGCAGTCACAATGTTCATCAATATTGTACAGTTCCTGTAACTAAATTACAAAAAATTTGCGGATATGAAAGGAGTCATGCTCGCACAATAAAGAATCAAAAAGTGTCTTAAATACAATTCGCAAGATGCTGAAGGACAGA
Source organism: Trissolcus brochymenae (assembly GCA_030523145.1). NCBI lineage: Eukaryota > Metazoa > Arthropoda > Insecta > Hymenoptera > Scelionidae > Trissolcus > Trissolcus brochymenae. The sequence continues at coordinate 61,742 of JAQQRF010000310.1, read as the reverse complement.
GAGAAATGAGAGGCTTGTTACTGCGCGAAGCTCACCTTTGATCTGGATGAATAAAATAAATTATTGATTGTAACACTTAAAGTAGCATATTAACTATAAACTAGAAAGGCAGAGATGAGTTTAGTGAATTAATGTTAACACCTGATTAGCTTCAATTAGTTTTTTTGCAGCTTGATTGAAAGTACCCCACTGAGAACGTAGGCGCTTCGCGATACCAAATTGATCTCCATCCGTAATTAATACTTAATGTCGGGGAATACGTATTGCGATACGGGTGTCTTAATTTTAATCAGCATCATCATTCTAAAGATGCTTAAACGTTTCTAATTAACGCGAGTCTAATTAATCTACGACAATCACTGGTAACTTCAATTATAATCATTGAATAATCACGATTTTTCTCTCTTTCGCACCGCGAAAGAATTATTTCGCATAATAAATTTTCATTGTTGTAGAAAACAATGTCGATTTCTTTTTTAAAATGTCACCACGAAATGGTTCTTTTTTTTTTTTGGAACGCATTCTTTACTGTGCGTCTCTTTCAGGTTTAAATTTTACTGTTACAATTTCATTTTTATAAGCAGCGGTGACGTTAGTTTCATTGCCATCCGACAAATACATCTTCATGATATTCTTCTGTCGCTACGCTATGAAAAGAATTGCAGTTACATAAATAATTCCTCGTGTCAGTTTAAGTACTCCGATATTTATAACTGTTTATGGGTAGGGAGGTCATCGAACTACTGATGCAATGTAGTTTCACTCTTCACCGTGAAAAGTAACTTTGTATTAACAAGTGAAATCATGTAACATTGCTGTGTCATCATTGCTCCGTTCTACTTAAAACAAAAAAATGTCTATTTATTTTTTTTTCTGCTTCATTAAATTTTTTACATTTCAGCATACATGTGACATACATATCTCTCAAATGTCACATATTTTTTTCGTTGTCATACTCATAAAAATGAATATCAAAAAATCTAACAAATATAAATTTTTTATGTCGCGTTCATTGTATGTTTGAAAAAAAAAAATATATATATATATATATATATAAACCAAAACTGATTTTCAGAAGCAAAAAAAAAAGTGTTGCACTCTGTGGACTACATTCGAAATTTTTGTTTCATTTCACCTCTATACCACTTCATTTTTCAAAACTCTGACAAATAATTTCGTCGTGGCGTCTTATCGTTGGTCGGACATCATTAGCACGATGTTATTTATGAAGCTCCTGTCTGGCGTTGTGTTTACCCGTCTGCTTAACTGCACCTTCGGGCGGCGATGTCGCGTCGAGAGAAGCAACTCTCGGAGAGCAACCTACACACGCTGAGACAGATCACGCAAGAGACGCGGAGTAGCCCGCAAGAAACAAATGGTACTACGAAATCGAAGTTGGTGCCAGTTTGAGATACAGTAATAGCTCAGCGAAATAACAAGAGCCGGAAGCTTGATCACACTGCGATCAAGCGAAAATTAACGGCCACTGTGGACGAGTGTTCAAAGCGCTTGAAAACCCCTTAAACTCGTATCCGGTTAAGGGATCTCGCTGGCCGCTGTCCGTAATCCTCGACGAGATTACATTGTTCACTTAGCAGAACGTTAATGCAAAAAGGGTATCGCGCTTTTTGCGACCCGATACATTTCCAAATAAGCTTGATTAATTTTGTCGCTGCGAGAGTGCGAAGTTAATGAGTTTTCGACTAGCGCTTGATTAAAACTTGAATTAATTTCATACGGCAGTCCTGTGTACCAACAGTATCTTATCTGTTGGAACTCAAAGGGTGTAATCTGAATGCCATACGAACGGGTACGTGTAACTGACTGGGGTATTCACCAGGTTATTGGAATTATTATCACTCGAGTCTATCTTCTGACGATAACCACTCTTGCACTCGTGCATTTTGTTTTAATTTCGTATATTCTTCCCACTGTGAAATAGACGTTCATTTTTACCCGCCGGATTAATTAGATTGGATCAATTTTTAAACACTCTCAATTGGAGTCTGCGCGCGAACAGAATCACAGTTCAGTTTATTTCCTGTGTACTGATTTTTAGGATGCACGCCGATGCCGTTTGTCAGAGAGGGGGAAATTATTTCCAGCGTCTATATTTCATGTACAGATAACGCAGCGCTATTAAGTGTGTTCAAACTGTTCAAGACTTTGACGCATACATTATGCGAACAAATATTAATACCATCGTCTAAGGGGACAGTTGATAAACTTTTCACACTCATTTGACACACATGTTAGACACATTTCCCACGGTCTCGTGAACTTGACGCCATCATAGTTTGTCACATTTTTCAATACACTGACGCGAGGCACAGCACAGATTACACGATGAATTAAAATGCGATATACATCGGCCATTGCTGGAATAATGTAAAATTATAGAATGATCGACGTAATTCGTGATAGTTGATACCAACGATGGTCGAATAAATTCAATATTTTCGAGTGAAAGTTCTCCCATTACGATGCATCTCGAATTGATAATAGGAGATGTGATCCTTCATGTAACAGTGAGCTATTAAGCACATATTATTATGAAGCACTAAACTAAATAAATAAAAGTACAATATTGTCTTTATTATTATCAGATTAAATTAATTACTCATTTAAAAGTAAGCGTAAAAATTGGTTAATAAATTTGATTAATTTTCATCAGTAATGAGTTTAATTAATTTTGCGAACAAAGTTCAAGATTGAATGTTTTTCAATTACATCTTTTAATTGTTAATCATAGGTTATACACGTGTTTAGCTAATGCATTTAAGGTTATTAACCATTTGAAGAGAAAGTTCATCCGAATAAACTTTGATCGAGCTTAAGTTGGCTGTTATCGTGTCATAGTTCAAAATGTAGTTAAGCATGCGAGGTGTACCCGGAGGGATACGTCAAGAGCCAAGCTGACAATGACGTTACACAGGAAGGAACTGCAGAGCAATTCGAGCACCGATGAACACGACTGCGAGCGATAATTTACGTAATGAGAACTTTGAATTCGCCGTGTACGAGTTTGGGCTCATAACAATAGCGCGTCCAAGATTTGCCCTCGCAAACACGACATTCCGTTCCCAGCAATGTACGAAAGATTTTAATTATCAAATTAGCAGCTGCAAGCACATAACGATACACTTGGCGTGTGCATACTAATCCACCTAAAATATATCCGAGGCGATGGAAAATATACGGGCGCTGCGGGCAAGGATTTTGATGAAGCCACTCGCGCATTATTGGAATGCAAAAAAGGAGTAATGCTGATGCTAATAATCAAAATGCTAACAATTTTAAAAGGGGCAAAAATGAAAAAAAAAAAAAAAAAAAAAATTAATGTGTAATTTAATTGTCACATTTGTGTTTGCTAGTAAAAAAATGTCAATAGAAATGGATGGCGTTAATGACAGTGGATAGTTGGCAAAAGTAACTTCGTCTTGGCGTGGAGCAAAGCAAGCGCGAAGCGAGCGTAAAATGCTTGGCAAAAGGTTTGAGAGCTCTCGGGGGATGAAACTCGATACCGAATCCAGCCGTGATTAACAACGTTTCACGCTCGTCGGACGTCGGCTCGCGGACGAGGCAAAGAATTTGCGACTCACGAGCTTTTCCGTGGGCGATGACCCCTTCCTTAAAGTGGAAGGCCTTCGGCCGATAAGAGAGGCACGACTCTCGCTCGCACGACACGTACGATGATCTTCGGGATGCACGTCAGCTCACTTATTCCGCACCTTTGGACGTCTCCGCATACCCGTTTCGTCAAGTTTAATGAAATTCAATTCAGTTTAATTGTACACTTCTTTATTGGCCACTCGCATGTCGATCGTTAATAGATTATATTTTGCTTCCACTTATCCTAATTATTATCTTAAGGACTTCCACGGAAAGTGCTTGGACAAAGTTTGCCTACAGATTGAGAGATACAGAACTGCGGACCTCATTACTTTCAGTGATATTACACTCGCCCGTGGCCATATCCGTCGCGATAAGACACCCACGTGTTTCATTATCAAACGTCTTCAAATCAATTCGGACGCCTCACTTACACGCTGAAAATAAGCCGCATAATCATGCTACCGGCTTGCTATATACTTTCCGACTTATCTCGCTCGACTTTAGTGTCCCTTAAGAGTGTATTTTATTGTGGGCAAAATCTTGTTTACCGCCGGCAAAATAAAATCAACGCTCCAAATGAGAAGCGCGAACATTTTTGTAATCATGCTTAATGAGCGCGTTAATGATCAGGAACGATAAAGTGTGATGAGAAACAAAGATTATGTCGATGGGAATTGCATGCTGTGCAGAGAAAAAAATGTTAGATTATTATTTCTGAATTACCCTCCGAAACTTATGTGTCTGGGATATTTTTGTACCAAAACGTGAGATCAGGTGGGACTTTCTTAAGAACTAAGTTTAACTGCTTTTACGTCACACATTGAATACAAAAGTTCGTCTAAAAAATTTCTTTTTTTCTCTCATTCAAATACCTCTACGGTGTGCTTAAAACGGAAATCTTTGCGATTTATTTTTCCCCCTCAAATGACACCAAGACGTTGTTATCGAATTAAAGCAGCAGATTCGCAAAGAAAAACGTCTGGGGTGTGACAAGTAAGTCGTGAAAAACAAAAGGAAAAAATGAACGAAAAACGAGAGTGGAACTAAAATTTCTATGTGGGTTAACCGTAGAGCTCTTGCATTCTTGAACGACTAGATTTTCCCACCAGGAGCCATAAACTTCTCTCTTCAACTGTAGTTTGGCTTTATATCTCACGAGGGATGAAATTCTCGAAGATGGATGCAGCAGTAGCGAGGAACGTCGCTCTGCTGATCTTCTTCGCGCGGAGGAGAGAATAGCCGCAGCTCGACCGTGATAATTAATGGCTGCCGTTAATGCCTTTAATATCACGCAAATAAAATCTGTTGGCGTGCTTCTAGCGGTGGCATGTGCGGTTGTTCTGAACCGAATGTGAACGCTCGTAACAATCAAAAATATATCGTTTTATTCGTTTCATGAAATACAGTTTACGCGCGCGCCGTCCGCCCGGTTGTTCTGACTTAAATGGCATCCTTGAGCAGTAAAAGATTTGAAATAAACGACACCATCCGACGGAAAATCGCATACACAAAAAGTGTATTACTGCAGCTGTTGCATACTCGACCTAATTATGAACATACAGATCAGTTAATAAAAAATATCCATAAAAAATATTCCACACACAAATGAATTTTTTTCTTCAATTTTCAACGTAGTAAATTTCTCTTGTTTGCAGATTTTTTTTCAGTAGTAATGTGATGATTCAAAACAACGAAAATTTTCATAAATAATACAATTGTTTCGTTTTACGTGATACACAAACGTACTTCATAAATGTCACATAATTGTTAGTTTACCTGAAAGTTTTCAATTCAAGTTGGTCTTGATAATGACAAGCTTATGAAACATAACTGCATTATGTTTCACTCATGATGGATGCCAACATGATCATATTGACAGAAATTCCACGGTACAAAGACAATAAAAAAAAAACCGATCACAAAAAAACATTCCGCAGAACGCTTTATTATGCCACAATAAAAGGGAACATTTGCCTTTCGTCTCAGTTATAAATATTAAGCGCGGCTTTATCATGCATAATGAAAGCCCCGATGAAAATAGTACACAACCCAACAGAGAGAGAGAGAAAGAGAGAGAGAACAATGTAACGCGAGTGTCTGCGGGCTCCGCAAAATCAGAAATCGATCTCGGGATTCGTTCAAGTGTTTCGCGTACACACATCATAATTGCACTCAGCTTTTCATAATATTGGCACGAATAATTCGGGGCAGAACTCGACTTTGTTGCGTGATTCGAATTCCGTGCTAGCGATGAATGCGTCGCGCGTTCACATACAGAGGCTTTTGAGGTTGTGCCGACGTAACAAGATAAATCCTAAGTTTAAATGCTTTTTCGGCCGGTAACAAGGTCGCGTGGAAGACGCTATTATTATGCACGTCTCGAAGAGAATTAGGTGGCTATATAATACAACGGTACATCGGTGGCATTGCAGATATGTGGAGCAGCACGTGACACGGCGTACGTACAAATCGATCATTCCGTATCAAATCAACGAGGGACAATTCACTGGATTATTGCACTGATTGTTCCTTACATCGCACATAGCATACGTGATTAATTTTTGTCACCTACCCCCCTAACCATCTTCTTATTTTGAACTTGTTGAATAAAACGAACCAATTTGTTCGACTTAAGATTTTGTCTTCGCAGATTGATATCGCGTGAAATATCTTTATGCCACAAAATTGTTTTATCTCGCCGGCACTTTGTTTTGATTGTACCGATTGTTTCGCTTGCCCAACCAGTTTGCACTGCTTCTTGATTATAGTTCCGGTTATTAAGCCAACACTGACCGTTACCTCATTTTATTTTTTATTCTGTTTCTTGTGACAAAAAAAATTTATATTTGAAACATATGTGGTCTTCTATACAGTTCCATATACGCTCCTAGTTATATTATATATAATATCCCTTCTATGATAAGGTTTCACATATGGGCTTGTGTATTACACATTCGGAGTTTTGTATTTGTGATATATGTAGTCCTATATAAGACACATATACTTTCAGATGTGACACATATATACACGACATTGTAAATGCAGTCGGTAGGCCCAAGAGACTGGAAGTGCACTCCTTCCAGGGTATACGAAGCAGTGATGGAGTTAGCCACCGTAGATAGCAGGTGACTACGGCTCTGTCTCAATCTTCCAATGTTGGGCATGATGCTTCTCAGTATGTGTTAGTGACTTGCATTTTTTTTGGCTGAAGATTCAGAAGTATTCATCGAGTAGTAGCCTGTCGTCAATCTGCACTCTCAAATATCACAGCGAGTGCTGTGATGTGATGTCTCTGTCTCCAATAACTAGGGTGATGGTTTCTTCAAATTTTTTTTTTGTCACAAGAATTTTCTTGGTTAGACCGATTAAAGAGAGCTACTGTCGGGTCTTGGCAACGGTTTCGTTCGTGATAAATGTGACCTCGTCAAGGAATGTCTAACGGCGACCGCTGCTACGTCGTCGGCATAACCCACAGTTGTAGAGCCTTTCAGCATTGACAGCCTCACCACCGCATCGTATTTGATGGTTTACAGCAATGGTCTGAGAATCCTGTGGAACACCACCCGTGGCAAAGTGCGATTTCATTCCTGAGTCATAGATCATGAAAACTCGACTCAAGAAATACCTGGCAATGATCTTTTTCAGTTAGGCTGGGACTGCGATCATTCGCAATGCGTCTAGGATACAGCTCTATTTCGCGGGGTTGAACGTGTTTCTCACGTCCAGAGTCATGACTGCTATCGCCTCTTTGGCGGTACCACCGATCTTGTGCACGGCGTCGATAGTGGATCTGGCTTTACGAAACTTGAACTGGAGATTTTTGGAGAGACCCTGATTACCCTCGCTAAATGCTTCCAGTCGGTTGCAGATCAACTTTTCGAGCACTTTGCCAGCTGTGTCCAATAAGCAAATTATTCGATAGGTTGAAAGCTCGTTCAGTGGTTTGTCATTCTTTGGTAGGAGAACCAGGTGATGTTTCATTCTAAGAAAGGTGATGTTAAAAAAATTTTAAAAAAAATTATTCATAACGTATTTACGTCCAATTCCTGTATACTGATGTATTACACAGCTTATCTATTTCCGTTTGCGTACGCCTACAACAAAAGTTAATACATATGTATAATACGCATGATACGAATTAAGCGCTTGGTTGATGATACCCGCGAGACATGTAACGTATTATGCAAACTATCGTGATTCACCTCTGCGCTTGGAACGAACGTGTTTCGGTGCTCGGGTGAGTAACCTGTTCATCATCGATGTTAATTCTTTTCCGCAGGATGAACAGGACACGATAAGAGAGAGAGAGAGAGAGAGAGAGGTAAATCTGTAAACAGCCGTTGACGAAACGTATCTTCATGTTCTGTATACGATTTAGCGAAAAGCCGTCTCTCTCTCTATTCTCACGCTAGATTTTGTTCCGTTCAAAATTATGCGAGATGTCACGAGTTATACTTTTCGACAACGCACGGAATGAATTACACGAAAATTTCATCGTGCAACATACCGTGCGATCCTTCTGGTTGTTTCATTCATCAATCCCCTAATCCGATAGAGTGCGGATTCAAGAGCAACGATGTTACATTAATATTTATTAGCATAATTATTTCCAAGTGCTTCCAAGAACTCATAATTGAGAAAGAGAAAAAGTTGCGAGGCAAAATGTTTGTTATACGAAAATTTAAACTTCGCCTTTTTCTTCGAAACTGCGGACAAATGAAATGAGGAACTGATTCAATTAATCCGCGCTGTTTTGTCGGGGGCTATAAAAGTTCGTGCTAAAAACCTCGTCGTAAGTTGATATCAAATTGGTTATCATTTTGCTGCTGTTCATTATACTTAATTCCTCAATTAAAAAAAGAAAAGAAATTAGTTTCCGCCGTAAAACGCTTGATTCATGGGGGACGCGCGATAAACAACCTCGGGTCATGAATTGAATCTCGAAAATTTTTTCCCGCGAAACCAAACTCGTTCAGGAGGTGAATTCATTGGGAACATTTATTAGCTACCGCAAAATTGGATTTCCTTATCTGGTGTTGTATGTGGAAAAATCGTCCCACAGGATACTTTTTGCACAATCAACGCATACTATTACTATCTCTGCAACAAAATGGAAAAAGCTTTCGAATTTCTCGTTTGATTATACGTATATCGGATGGCACAAACTTGCTCTCGTTGGAGAACAAAATCACTACAACGAAATGTTCGTGTCCCAAACAACGCAGTCCCTGCGCGACTTCCTTAAGAGCGTAAAAGTTGCAATTCACACCGATCACCATTGCTGATTGCTCGATCCCAACTGTGAAATCATATGAAATTATGCATCCGAAAAATCAACAAGTTTCGCGTTTTGCAATAGATTCGTACGAAATGTGAACAGACGAGAGCCCTCTTGCTTTGTTTATTTTTCATTCGCAAATGTGAATCGCGATAATAGTGTCAATAAATTGCAATCAAATATGAGGCGAAATTGTGGCTTATCTATTTCATAATCAATACGACGTATTAATGAATATCAATAAGTGATAAACAAACCGGTCAACGCGAATGTAGCCTCCTAATGAGTTATCGTGGGAAACGGTCGTGCGAGTCTTGTACGTCGTGACGCTACACGGTAGGAATCGCGAAGGAGACACATCCATATTCATCGCCGCGGCATTCATAACGCCAAATCCAGCCGATGCGTCAGACTAACAGACCCGTTATATTTCGATGTTTTGCAACAGCCCGAGCGTTCGTTGCTCTGATAAATTCAACGACGCGAGATGGTGAGCGTGAGTGAGCCTGAGTGTCTCAGAGCTCACCCACACTTTAGGTTAATTGGTCGTAGAAGAGTCTGATCACCAAAAGCTCGAGACTGCAACAAAATCAAATCTAAAATTAAGATCAGTGTTGTTCTACAATTTAAAAATGTTTAGACATCTAACATATCGGATGTCTGAATTGACAAATTTACTGACTTCAAGATGTGTTCATAAATATAAGGTAATGTTGGTAATGATTGACAAATTGAAAATTAAATGATTCGATTAAATGAGCACGTCCATCGTGATTATCCGTGTATAAATTCAATAGACGTGTGAAATTCCGTATTTCTGAATTTTTCTTTTATTATTGAACATTTTTATATTAAATAAATAAAATGAGGAAAAAATTGAAGCAAAAATGTATGCATTTTTGCAATGATTTTTAGATTTGTATTGTCAGTTGCAATTAATATCAAACCCATTCAATTGACTAGACCAGTCATATTAAATATTATTATTAGATCAATCATATTGCTTTTTTGTTTTATTTTTAGTCCTATGAACCTGTTCTGTATCGTAGACTACAACGGTTCTTAAACTGAACAATTCACATCCGATTATCTAAATTTTCAATAAAACTATTTTCAAGTATGAAATGACTTGAAAAAGTTCAAACGTCTGCTATATGAAATTTTTACAGAGATTCATCAGCAATTTTTATCGTCTAATAGTTGATAAAAGTTGACAAAAAGATTGTCACAAATGATTATTACTTTTTTAATACTAATGACAAAGGTGAACTGTAATTCATGTTCCCATGTCGCTATATAAATAAAAAAAAAAAACAAACAAATCTAACCGTAGCAATTTTTTTCAAACTTCATCATGTTTTTGTCTATTTTTGTTTGTATTTATGTGCTAAATACTGTTCTTTCATTTGATAATTTGATATTATCAACACGTCAGGACAATGAGCAATCAATTGTCAGATTGCGAGCACCCTTGTTTTTGTATAAAAATTGAACAAAAAATAGATGCGATTAATTTGTGCAGTGAACTGACAATGATTTATTCGACATGCAGATATTTACGAGAAATTACATAAATTTTGTTGCTCTTCTGAGTTGTGATTCGGTTTTTATTTTTGTGATTTAATTTTTTTTGACACTGCGTCTAACAGATTGGATTGAAAATGAGGACAAGAGTTGGACGATTATTTTATTCCCGCGACATTTTATAATCGTGTAGATGTCAATCTTGAACATTTATCTTTCATGTCAATAACAATCTACTCACTCAATTAGTGGGCAGTAGTCCATGCTTTATGAGATAACCACCATATCTCAAGCGTTACACTGACCGAGATATTGGTCATAACTTTTTTGTTGCCACTTCTTATATTGTTGATGAAAAAAATAATCATTTACTCACGACTCAATGAAACTGACTTTGAATTACAATTTTGATTCACATTTTTTGATTAAGTAAATCGACAAACTGCAAAGTCGGTTTTCTTTTCGTAATCACAGTTGAGGTAGTAGTATGAGAATATTCTAATGATCTCATTCAAAAAGGTGCTGTGTAAATGGTCGCTTGCAAACGATTCATTTTTCTTTGAAGGTACATTTAATGAGCTCTTTTACTAGAATTTGGAATATTTCATCTCTTTTCATTTGCTTCTGAGTGTAAAGTGATGTACCTAATTTTTTTCTTGGTTTTGATAGGCAGACTTCAAAAGTAGCCATGAAAAAAATGAAAAGTAATCTTAGGAATTTAAAAAAAAATGGAATAAAATAAAATTACATTTCTGAAATTGTTCCTTTAATCGACCATCCTTAGTCGTCAATGATTCATTTAAAATACAAAAACGAGTTTGGATTGTTAGTTACAAAGTAATCAACGTTGAATGAATCACGTTTATTAAGCTATTAATGTCAAAAAACATTGAATTTGATTGAAATTAATCCAATGTTATCGTGGCCATAATTCAGTGTCGCCATAAATCACCAGGGCAATAAATCAAAGGCCCAGTTGGTTAAGCTAATATAGTAGCCGGACCATTGAATATTTATGAATCGTAAAAAAGACGGTTACCAGTACTAAAAGCTGTCGAAGCGTGTCACCTCCGACCCGAATGAAATCCTGTGCTATGAGCAAGGGACGCGTCGCGTGGCCGCAGACCGTTTTGAAAGTCGTTAGAGCCGGTTTTATAGAATAGCAGCAAAACATTTAGATTTCTACGCTAAATTTGTCGAGGAAGTCATGCAAAGTCAGCGAATCTTCAAATTGTTTTTAATTTGATATTTGATTTGCAAAATGACATCACATGTTGGTTACTTCCATATTAGAACTGGAGTAATTTGACAAATTCCTATAAAATTAGACTGCATTTATATTACTATTAAGCGTGTAAAATTGCCTTACGCGTTCTGTAAATTCACAAATATTGTTTCTCTTACATGTCATCTTTCTCTAAAATGTTTACACACAACTATATAATCCGAGTTTACGGAAGGTCGTAAGTTGATTACGATAAGCAGCCTGTTTGCCAAAGGTTCGTCTTAAATACCATTTTAGCTCTATCAGAAAAGTTTTGAGAAAGAGAAAAAAAATTTTTCCCGCTGCATCCGCGAAGATTACACGTTTCACTGCAGCATTCATCGAAAATTGGTTTCACGGCATCGAAAAACGTCGGCGATGCCGCGGCAAAAGTTTCCGATGATATGAAAAAGTTACACTGCCACATCTTGACGTTAATCGGCATTTTATCATGCCAACTATCTTGGTTAACGATGTGAGCTATTCACAAGTACGTGCCATTAAAAATACCTCTTGCGTCCTTTTCGTTTGCCATCTCGACGAAATTTAATTAAATACTTCCAACCGACGTCAGTCAAAACGTCTTAAGTTACATTTTTTCGCGATCGAATTAACGTAGTTGATTGTACCCCCTCCCTCATTTTTCGAGTGCAACCGTGATTTTCAGTTTCATGAAAGTGAACGAGAGGCAAATAAGTTTCGATTTTTCTTTCATTTTCACACGTGTGTTCTCGAGCAAACTTTTAATTGCTTCCGAGGTTATCGCAGATAAGGTCCGCTATTTGTTTACAGTAGTCTTTTACTGGAATCCGCAACCGCACCTCCACACATACAATTTTTTACCTGACAATTCTATTTATTTCGAACTTTTTAACAAAATTCATTTGGTGACTAGCGGATTGTTATGAAACACAAAGTTGGATTAATTTACAGAACTCCATCACCATCGATCGTCGAATATTTCATGACTGCATTCTGTTTTAGAATTGAGTTTTAGCGAAACAACCACAAAACAAAACTACAAAAATAAATTATGTAAAAAAACTGAATGTGGAAAAAAATCGATCACGGTAATTCATTGTACGATTTTCACAATTTAAATTAATAATAACTGTGTGCTAAGTAATAACTGGCTCTTGCAGGTAATGATTAAGCTCATATGAATGACGTTTTGCTATGAGGGACTATGTGTGGTGCTGACCGTCGGTAAAAAGAGTAATTTCCTTGAACATTTCATATCATGACTTTTGATATTATGATAAGTGCTTTTGATAATTCGCACTTGAAATGCAAAGGTTATGTTTATTTTATGCTGTCAGTAAATGAAATTTAATTTTAAATCACATCCGAGTAATATTTTATGAACAAAAATGCAATAATAATGAAATATAATGCATCGCACAGGAATAAATTTATGTAACGTCATTCAAATGAATTTTGTAAATAAAAAATTCGTTAAGTATAAAATCTTAAAAACCAATTACAACATTACCATGTACGTTTTAAACGTACACTTTAAATATTATAATGAACAAATTACCAAATAAAACAAAGTACAAATGAACAAAAAACATGGTAATCTTAAATCAATCCAGTTTTATCTTTTGGTACATACTAAAACACGTATGATAATGGTATTCTCATTTTCTGAGAAAATTTTCATGAAAAAGGCAATAAGCTTTGAAAGCACTCAAAAACCGATCAGTGGATTAATTAAAAATGTCAATTTACGTTATTTGAAACAAGAGAGCTTTTAATGTAAAAAGTTTCATTGGGAATAAAACAACCGCAAGAGCAGGTTTTTTATTTCTACGAAGTTGAGTAAATACGAGACAAAAGCGAGGTCCGTCGTGTTCTCGACAGGTTGACGTTCTCGAATTAAGTCAAACGTTTTTCGGGCTCTTTTTGAAGCGGCAGTGTGGCCTTTACAGCGCCCAATAGTGGCACGATCGATCTTGCTATTTTACATTAACTCTATCGGCCGGTCGAAATGCAAAAATCCTAGTAACTATTGACTTCTGATTCCTCATTTAGGATAAATCTTCAAGTCCAATTAATTCATACGGACTTAATATTTTTTTCTTGCGTTGAGAATGATACGTTCTGCCAGACTCGTGTCGTCGACCACACACTCTGCAGTTCGTTTTGCCGATTTAACTTCGCCACAATGGGTGTGCATTAAACCAGTGGCACTCTATTTTCTCAGCGCTGAGGTCCTACGTGAGATTCCGCACAAAACAGCACAAAGACACATCCGAAATTTTGCCCGAAAGTGTCCCGGCGCTTCGGGGAATTAATGGCGTGTGCACCGAGGATAAAGTGCACGTCTCCTCGCAGGAGGCAATGTCGTCGCGCTGTCATACGACTTTACGTAACGATAATAGCTCGGTGTAACTGCGTTTAGTAAACACAACACTAAGTTACGTCATGTGGCAAATGACTCTCACTCTTTCCAGCATTACAAAGTTTGGATAATGCGTGGGAGTTTTTTTTTTTTTTTTATTTACGAACCCAATTATCTTTGAAATAACTGCGCACAGAGAATCTATTCGCGGATACAAAAAGTAGAAGTTGATGAAATACCTCTCAGTAACATCTTACCCATTGGATTTGTTCAATTTTTTTTCAATTATTATGATCATACATTAGGATTTTATATGAACGAACAAAATTTGAAATTGCCAAACGCAACCTTTTTTTTTTCAAGCAAACACTTGACTCCGCTTTATCTCTTCTTTCGCATTCGCTTTCTGTTGGCGCCACTAGTTTCCATCTTAAGAGCTTACGCATCCGCGCAATGCAAAAAAATAACGTTGGCACGTTAACGCTACTGGAAATGGGTCACGAGCGACTGTGCGTGACCGCTTGATCCTCGAGCGCCTCTGGTGGCACATTTATTTTGCTGCAAAGCAATTACACCGCGGCAGTCAACAAATTTTTCAAGCTTTTTTTTCGTGTTGCTCCACTGTTGTATTTTGTACAAACGGAGAGGGGGTTAGAAAGGTGCAAAGCAAATGATTGAACGAATAACATTCGAAAGCCCGCGCGCATTGTCTACGATTTTTCGGACGCAATATTCGTTTCATACCGAAAAATGAGCACGAGCCGCTTTTCATTTACAGACAACTGGTATAATAAATATCAGTTGACACTGGCGGATATTGAATACTGGTCATATATTGTTCAGTTTATATTGCACATTTTGTCACCATGAGAAAAGAATTTACCTTGCGGTTTCGGTGTCTTTGAACAACTTACTTCATTTCCTCAAACCTTCTTTATTTCACTCCAAGAAGTATTTCAACGTTGGATAATCAGACTGGAAAATGAAACATTCACTTTCAATTGGAGGGCAAATGGAAAACGAAAAACATGTTTTTTGTCATGCAAATGAATGAAGTAATTCTTTCATATGAAACAATTACAAATTGAAATTTAAACCGAATGAATAATGACAGTCGTAATCAATTGTTTATCGCTTCGATTAAAATAGCAGTATGATCATTGCAAAAAATTAGCCAATCGAAAATGCAAGTTTGCAACATGAAATTGCAACGGAAAAAGCAAACGTGCAAATTTGCATCGATAAAAACAGATACGACAGAATCGTGTTAGCGAGAAGTGATCAGCAAGTGAAATTAGAGTAAGTGCAAAAAAGAAAAAGATGGAAAAAATTATTTCTATGAGTAACGATGCCAAGAGTGGAACGCTCTTTAAAAGCTCTATTTGGGGGGGGAACAAAAGTGCATTGCAATTCCGTTATGCACCTAAAATTGTTTCCGATAAAATCAACCGAAAGATTCTCATTGCATCACGTTGATTTTCTTTGATCAGCGTCTGGAGCGTCGCCAACAAATCTCGTAATAAAACCAGCGCTGACAACTCGACTGGCGTAATGCTAAAAGAATGGAATAAAAAATGCGAGGAGACGTTGCGCGCGGATACGCCTCCCCTGATATCAATGGTATCTCGGAACGCGATAGCCGCGGGAGCCATTTGCATTACATCCGTAGCGTAAAATGTGCACGAAACGTTCTGAAGATTGCGGATGATCAGCGTATACATCTTGCAACAGAAAAGGATTTGCTAAATTTGATAATTTATAAAATACCTATGATAAAGCCAATATATGTTGCATAACACGTTTGTTTCATATATATTGCAATTTATCTACAGGTGACCGATAATAATATAATAAAAAAATTTATCACTACAATTTATTTCAGCTTCATTTTATTCGTATAATTGTTATGCATAACAATTTTGCACGTTTTTGATCAGAATAAACTGTAGTACCAATGTGAATGAAACAACTGCATTCGAATACGAGACACAAAGAAACAGTACACAAAAAACGAGTGTCATTATGTATTACAAACACGAAATATATATTTTAAAGGACATATCAAATTAGGTAAAAACAATAAGATCTTCAAACGTTAAATATATCGATAAGAAATGATAACTGGTCATTTCTACAAAGACTTTGTTTCATGATTATATGTTTGGATTTTCATGAGAATCATCCAAATATATTTTCACTAGAGTTCCAGAAGTTGTGTTTGAGAGGTTCGTCAATCTCTAGTATGAGTCCAAATTGGGATTACCGGTAGATTCCACAAGTGGTGTAAACCCATATCAAAATGAACGATGTTCCAGGACAGCCATCAGTTTAATAATAGACGTGTAATTGATATCGCATGATGTGGCAATTGTAAATGCTGATGCGAACGCGAGCGGATTCTTGAATCGTGCGAGGGGCGCGCTTTGATTTGCTCAAATGGGTTTCGCGGTCAGTCGGAGCGACGCTGAGAGCCCCTGCGTTCAGATTATCGGCGTTCACGCGGCTACCTGTCTGTCACTTTGTCAACATGCGCATAATCTGATGCAGTTCTCCCGTTAAATCATATGGCCAACTGCATTCCTGATAATCAGCAGCGTAGCTGCATACGCGGCAGCATAACGGACAGGCACTGAACGGTGTAATCGTTTCAACTGATTCCTAAGTAATTTAGTGGTTGAGCCAAAGAGTCGCTAAACGCGTGATTGCATCCGCGAACTTCCGATCTTTGGCGGTGGCCCGCGCGCTATGCCGCGAATTCCATACGTTGTACACCTAACTACCATTCGTTCCCGTGCAAGTTGCACGAAAACAGTGTGAATAGTGTCAAAATCATTAATTTTCGATTTTCTAAACAAGATTTGATCTATCCAACGGTAAAACTACCTTAAAAACGTTTTTGGCTTTGAATATAATCTACAGATCACAATTCGTCTCATTTGTGAAAAATAATAATTTCTGAAAAAAAAAATAAATAAATAAATTACTCAAAATTAAAATTAAAAATAATTTATAAGATATGATTATTTAAATATTTCATTCGACTCGTGCTTAGGACAATCTCAATTCTCATTTTCTGATCGAGTTTTCGTGCGACAATTCAATCCAACTTTGTTACTAACTATGTTAGCAACAAAAACCAGTTCTCCAATTTCGCTACGCATCTTAGACCTGTGTAATCAATGTTTTTTTATTCATGAAATAATTATAAATAAATTGAAATCTGTTTCGATAAATTTTGCAGAAATTTTTCAAAAGAAATGTGTTTGGAAACCTGGAAGATTCGTAACTAGTTGTTAACTGTTAGTGTGACTTTTTAATTATTAGGTTTGATATGTTGAGTGCATCTAAATACACATATCAGAACAGCCGTTGAGATGCAGACACTACGATGTCGTCTGAATTAATTTGGTATCGATAATTTATTATCATTTATTGAGACTAATGAGGGGGTTCTTTGACACTTATGTCCAATGGAAATTTATACCAACTTATTTTGCTTGATCACGCGTATAAGTGTTGGCGAAAATTTTTAGACGCGCAAAATTATAGCGATTTGTTTGCTTCTTGAAAATGACCATAAATTATAAGGTTTAATTAGACTTAATTGAAATCATAAATTGATTATTCATTTCATTACCGCCAGTAAGTTGTGCGATTTACTAGTTTATGCAAATGGTTGTCGAACTCATCATCATCATTTAAGATCCCACCTATTAAGAAAAAATAAACAATGGACAACTCATTCAATATTGATCAAAGTATTACAATTTTATTTTCATTTTTAATTAATAATTGAAAGTATGAATAGGGTTAACTGAAGTAATTGTGACAGTTTAGAGTAATTGTGACATCCCAAATACTTTGTTGAGTTTCAAATTTAATGTGTTCTGAAATAATGTTGTTAACAATTGATAAATGACTAACAGATAGTGAAATGTTTAAAATAAATTGAATTTTAATTAAAAAATCAGGGTGTCACACTTTACCTCGTGTGTCACAATTGCCTCGGTTGACACTACATTCAATTGTAATTGACAATTCTGATCATCTTTATTTAATGTAAGAGTAATAATGTACGAATCATCGTTATTTGTATTTTTTTTTATTATCAATTATGAGAGTATAATCTACATTTTGAATATTTCCAATTTGTATTTTCATTTCAAAAACCATATATAAAGCCGATTTTCAGTTGGATTTATTCAATAAAAATTCCAATATTATATTTCAGTATTGGTATGAACGTTTTAGCAGAATTCAGTCCTTCTAAAAATATTGATTCATATCAATACCAATCAAATTTAAATTAACCAAAATAAAATGTAATAAAATTACTTAACAATATTTAATTCAAAAATAAAATATCTAGTAGAAAAAAAAAGATATAAAAAGTAGTCATTTAATTTCGAAACATGGACATCATACATCCAACTTGGTTATAACTCTAAATAGAGTTTACTATCAACTGATGTAACCCTCAATTCAAAGTCGCACTTAACTAGAGCATCATTTAAGACACTCGAATTGAGTGTAACTCTAAATATTTGAATGGAACACTCAAGTTGGGCGTTTGAGATGTTGATTAAGTTGAAAGTAAGTCTGAAATATTAAAAGCAATTGCCGTCCAGGTTTATTTCTTAAAAATAATGTGTATCTGTTAAATAATGTATATGTACGTACATTATGGGGAAAATATAAAAAATATATAAAAGTTTTGCCATCAATTCTGACTGCGTTTAGCTATAGCCTTTCGTTAATATGAAAAATGTGTACATGACTATTTAAAAAATTGCAAAATTGTTCAGTTATTTGATATCGACATTCATGAGGAAATGGTTTTCTGCGAAACAAAAATTTTCATCAATATTCTGATTTTTATTTAGATAGTCTCTCTATGGTCATAAAACTAATCACAATATTATTCATAGAATGCACATCGACAAAAAAAATTACCACTTTGACACAATTCGCGTCAATTTATTAGGAACTTAGAATACGAAAAATGCATATTGAGATTCGATTATCGCAGCGGTAATTCTTTGACAAAAAAAAGAGAAAATGTATTTTTCAATTAACGGAAACAACATTCGTCTCACTATACCAGATCCGAACTGGCGATGAAACTAATTTCAAACGTGATTTCAGAATACATTAACGATTATACTACATCTGATAAAATCATTTTCCAAATAGCACGAATTAATCTTGCGTAGAGGTTCAGATAACCTGAACTATCAGATGCACTGACTGGCTCACTGGTTCAAGGTATTCCCCCTGATCGAGTAGTAGGTCGAGAGTTCGGATCTTGTCTGAGAACAGATATACACACACGATAATATTTGGGAACATTCAATTTTTAGACAAGATGAAGTAATCATTTTCCAAAATAAGAGTTGAAATGCAAGTTTCTTACGAACTGATCAAACCGTTCTCATTTCGTAATAAGTCGTTATTTTAATAACCCAAAAACATGTAAATAAAAAAAAACTCTACGTATTTTATAACTTCACTAGACTTGAATTGCAGTCCCAAAAAAAGTTCGAAACCGGTTGACTGAATATCATGAGTCTTCTTGACTCTCAAATCAGTTATATTTGATTCACAAAATGGCAAAGCCATATAAGAAAATTATATACGAATATAATAAAAAAAATGTGTACATCAAAGATCCATCAGAAGTGGACGGTTGAATTTGTATTAGGCAAAGATTTGGTCGCGTGGTGATCGGCAACGGAAGTGCAATAAAATCTTTATGCAAGAACGTCCGCACGAGTTGCTATCGCGTGAGTCAGCGATCGTGACCTTTGACCGTGTCACGATTTTTTTTTCCTCGTAACTTTCACGCGCGGTAATATACATAAAGCGACGGTTGAACGCGATTTCGTAGGCGAACTGCCCACGAGATCGGCCATGACAACGGTATATTCACCGACGGTTCCGTAGCTCGACAATTAAGTAGCCACGTGTATCGCAGAAACACGTAGACATTCGCAGCACGTTTTCCACGAGATCGTATGCTTTCAATGTCAAGAACGTAAATATTCAATTCCGCTGCTCGGAAACCACCCATACCGTGTTGCGCGGCCGATAAAAAGTCACTCCGCAGCCGCAAAAATGCCCGTTGGATTAATTCGCGGAGCGCGTTTTTCCAAGCAGTTTATGATCGCTGAATATTAATCGGCATCGGAGATTATACGCTAATAGTAAATGTCACATTTTTACGACCGTTTTGACGAGTGCGATATTAATTGCACTTCCGCCGATTCTGCAAATTAGCTGCCATAAAATGCGTGATAAACGCCGCGGATACTCGGCCATTGAGTGATACAAAAATTTTTCCGATAAAAAATAAGAAAAACAAAAAAACGACGAACAAAATCCGAGTCAAGTATTTTGACGAAATTAGCAGCGCGTCGTGGGCATGCGCCGTTGGATCGCGTCTCGTATAATAAAGCTAGTGTAATGGCCTTCTTTACACTACTATTATACACAGTTAAAGGCTCTTAAAAAACGTTTCAACTTCATTACCGCGAATAAAAGATTTTAAAAGAACTAATCTCAGAAGATTCCCCTGAGTTTGAATAAGATAAGAGTATTTTACAGCCGGCTCTTGCGGAGTCCTTAATAAACTCCTCCAAGTACCTCTGCGATTATTTTTTACTCTGCCGGCGCAGTGGCGCTTCTCGAATTTTTCATCGCGATCCGATTGATCGGGTTGAGCCCACGATCGGCCGCTCGTATAACTCAGCGGTGGTATCGTGGCGTGAGGCCTAATCAGATAAATCAAAGCTGACATGTTTGAGAGACATTTGACCTTTCGGTGTGTTATTCGAATGCCTTTTACGGGCTTGCAAAATGAGTGCGGGTGTCTTTGTCAACGGAAATTAAACTTTTGCCGTGCGATAGCCGCGCTCAGATATAAATTCGTAATCCGTCGATGACCCGAGTTCATTTTTGTTGTTATGCCAGACCAATGGTTAACGGAACTGACGCTATCGACTGAATTTGCCAGCGTTGAGGTCGCACTGACCGAGATTCCTTTAGGAAGAAGATGCTACACTCATGTTGTATTAATTGCAGTCTTAAGCAGCCCGGCGTGGTGCTTTAATGAGTGCTCTCCTTGTAATTCAATGCAACATATGTATATATGCCAATTCTAATTAACTCCAGTGACCTACATTATATTCAAATGAAAGCTTTTTTCACCGAGAGTATAATTTTTTCACTTTTTTTTTCCAACGCCCCCGGAATCCGGAGTGTGAAATAAATAAAGAAGAAAAAGTTTTGATAATTATAAGCTCAAAAAACCCGTGGAGTGTCTTCTCAATTGATCATAATTTTACAACAGCTTTCGCGGTTATTAATTTCGAATGATTGACGCCAGTTTCAATCATAACCCATTCAACAATAACTTTAATCGTTGCGGTTTTTGTAAAATCGCGTGCAAATTTGAATGAAAAAGTAATTCAACCGGAACAATTCATTTGGGCGATATCAACAACATCATTACAATCCTCGGCAACAAAGAGAGCCACAAACAAAAGATTGAACTCGCGTTTACGTGGTTTGCAATCGTTCAAAACTTTTGTTCGAGTTTATCTCCTGGCTAGTCACGAATTCGAAAACGGATATATTTTTCCTTGAAAAGAAATTACGCGAAGATGAATGAAACATTATTTATTCATCGACCGGCACATAATTTATGGTAACACCGAGATAAATCAGGAACAGTTGCACGACTTGTAACTGTAACATTGATTAACACCACAGGACGATATGCAACACTCCCTACTGTGCCCAGAAATTATACACAATCCTAACACGAAGATCAGCTATTATACTGCCGCTTGGGTTTTTGATGTTATTTGTGAAACTCTTCGCTCGAAAATTAAACCCTTTAAGGATAGAGTCTCTGTTTTTTTGTTGTTGTTTTTTATGGTTATTACGTACCATGGTTTTTTTTATCTTACGTGAGACAACATTGTTGCTCAATTCTTTCCAAACATCTTTCACATTTCTTCTGTCAATATGAAAATTACATAACAAACTTTTGAGATTGTTCCTTCAACCTAACTGTATACAAGCCTCAAATCACCCTCCTGCCATTCGAGGACATTTTTTCAGTGGTGACCTTCGTTATGCAACCACAAGCTTGTTGCCGCAAACAGAAGTAATATACCGTGACCCTCATTAATACATGATATTTATTTTTTTAGACGTCGGTGGAATTAGTTGAACCATAAATTAGCGTTCGTGTTACCTTGCACACTTTCGCAAGCTGTAATCTCGTAATGCCTCGAAGGATTAGGCAGGTGGTGGGGCACATATTTCAGACAAATGGACGAAATTGAAACGAGTATCGGAATGATGGCGGGAGCCAGCGTAAGTGGCTCCGAAAGCAAGAGCACAAGAGAGAAAAAGGGGGCGGAGACTTTCCATGAGTTCGTAATTTTCGGGTCTGCCGTTTACGGAGGGTCGACGTTGTCGGCGTCGGTGGCTCTGCGGACTGGGAAGATGGATGCTCCTCTGCCAGAGCACTCGCCCTTGTTGTACCACTTTGATGCAAGACCGCACGCTGGGGTAGAAAGGGATCCATTAGCGGAGCCATTTGAATATTTGCAAACCGTGCAGATTAAAAAGATGTTACATACTGCCACGTCACTTCCACTCCAGTTTGAAACTGTCGCTGGGCCGCTTTTGCTTAGCTTATTTTCCAAATGCCAGAGTAGGTGCTTTAAATAACAATTAACCTGTTCGCCAAAAACACCGTCATTTTTGATTCAAAACACAATTCAAATAAACCGAATCGAATTAAAAAAAATTAACCTTACAATCAAGTTTGCACCTGGTTGTAATGGTTGTTTTATTTGCACGAGTAACGTATTCCCAGAAACAAGCTGTCTTTTGGTTTACACAAGCCTGTTTCCTAAATGTCTCGTCCAAAAGCGTCACGACCTTTTGTGCCTTACAAAAAGTTGGCACAGCACGCGCGCGCGAGACAAAAATCTAATTCACGAGTGGTCACGCTGATACAATGCAAAGATTTATCCTCCACTCTGGAGGATAAAAGTTTGTCAATTTTATTGCTGGGATTTATTGATTCGAGCTTACGTTAAAAAGGGAAAGACATGATATTGAGTTGATAAAGGATCGTAATCGGAACCGCTATGTTCGTGTATTGTATACCTTCGTCAATATTTATATGTTATAAGTTTGATCTTCGATTTCGCATCGTCGATGAGTCGATGCTATGCAACCATCGAATAAGGTGAAATGTCATTCGGGAACGGTATAACTGTTTACAGAGTCCGACTTTGACATAGTTATGCGATAACATGGCAAACAAATACTTTGACATGGATATTTGACATAATGTTTTTCATTAGCTGTATCATCTTTGATCTCTGTTGTAATTATATATTAACGTGTAAGCACGATATATACGACCATCAACTAAACAATTCGCAACATCCAATAAACGACGATCTTCACTTTTAATTGTCAAACTATTACCTGATAATTTATATTTGTTGATTTTTGCATCAGGTCGCGTGACCTGTAATACTTATGATTTACTTTGTGTTTCTAATGTGTTAAGAAAAAATTTCTCATTTATTTATATAAGTATAAATTGCAGTGTTCATAAATTGTTAACTAACTTCCTAGTTGATTAACTTTTCGATTGTGTTGTTCAATTGATTGTAAACTTGTATTTTTTCTTTGCGAAATTAAATCAACAGTTAAACATTGAAATACTCTGTAGTCGTAAATATTGTCCCTAAATAAATCCGATTACAACAACTATCACTGTTGTGCATTTGTGAATGGGGTGATTCTGAATGTAATCGCATCAAACACGCGGAGAGCGTCGGATATTTGAACTAGCTTCCACAACGGGACTACAAAGGCATAACCTTAAATCGCCAGCGTCCATAAATACGACACTTTGCTGTCGCGTCGCGTGCATGTCCGTCGCGGAAGTGCACCGATTTAAGAAAACTTTATTAAGACGCACGTAGAAAGAGGATACGTGTTTTTCGAATCGTGAACTGCGCTGTGCTCAAAGTCATACGGTCGCAGCAGAGTGTACTTTTGCGTTCGCACGCGATCTCGAAACTGCGCGAAGATTAGCGTACGCGATAACCCGTCTGGTCGCAAAACTTGCCCGGCACTTTTGAGTATTCACGTGTGGCTGCAAATGATTCTCACTGCCATTCCAAATGAGGAGCGAAAAACGAGCACGAATTCCTTTTAAATTTCAAAATAATTTTTTTTTTTTTTTTTTGGAACTCGAGAAAGAAATGTATGAGTACGTTTGAAAAATGTATGCTAATTATAACTACTCTCGTCATTAACGTTATGCAGAAGGAATTCGTTCTTTTGATTGTATAAACATTTATATTCATTTACACTTTACAAATAAAATGTCTATGTGAGTCGGGAAAACGTAATTACAACCCAGTGAAAATATTCGCACCTGCACTTGTTTAAATTTAATCATTTTGAAATCAGATTCGTTATGATAGTAGAGTGTGCCGATCATGTTATTATTTATTAGAATCTCATTAATAGCCATGTAAGAAACCCAATTATGTTCGATCAAAATTGGTTTTCATTGATAACACAAGAGCGCCTGATTACTAACTAACGATTGAGTCACTGAAAACCATCTGATTCTTAGGATTGTATTTTCATAATTAATAATTATATCTGTAATAACTGTATTTTGAATACGTGATTTTTTTTTCAACGTGCTTTCGTCCGATAATATTCCCAGTGCTAATAAGAAATTTTAACTACGACCCCGAATCGAATCGTGATGTACCGTGTAATTATATCTAACCGGTATTGAATTAGATAAGTATCAAAATTTAATTTAGGATCATCTAGCACTATATTTAACTTTAATCGTCGAACGACTATTAATTATACATAATAAGTTATTTATCACGGGTCATCAAGATAAACTTGTCAAAATCATCGGAGCAACAATAATCTTAAAATTCATATATGAGTATGGGTATGGGACATTTCTAAAAATTAAATGTAACATAGTTACAAAGAGACAAATTTTAAAAATAAAATTCGCTTGACAAATGAAAGTAATTAAATATATTGTTAAGCGCTTTTTCATCTGAAATAATTCGAAACTCGGTTCTGAGAATCAAATTACCCAGTGTGTAATTACTTCAATTCTCGTGTGAAAATTTCGTCGGCTGGGTTTCGGAAAGAGCCAGTTGAATCAATACCGGGCAAAAAGCGTGGATACAAACTACGTTCCGATCTCCACGCAAACTCTACGACTTTGCTATACATCGTCTCATTAATCTCTTTCTTCAGCAAGCAATCTCATCGAATAGTGCAATGAATTTCCAGATACGAAACTCCTAACGATTGCTCTGGATCGCAATGACTTGGGAAATTGCGCTGATCCCCTCGCATTTTTCATCATTTATATACAACCTCTACTTAAGACTGTCTTTTATCATTTAATAATAAATTGATAAATATATGAGAGGTCTCATAAATTTCGATTCTCAGTCATGTCTGCTGGCCGGACTGCTCAAAATCTTACCAATTTAATCCAAAAAGAAAACAATCATGAGAATATCAAACTCATCTGTAATATCATTCTTTTCATGTTACAAAATATCTATCTTTTTACAAAGCTATTGAACAAAAAGTCTCGATTTAATCAAATTGAAAGAAAAAATCAAATTAAATTAAAATTGAATTTCTCATACTTTGTAAATAAATTAGAAACCTGTGTAAAAAAGCAATTACGTGAACTGTATGGCACACATACTTGCCATAGATATCACACCCATGTGAGGGGTATGTTTATGTGTGTGACATATAAGTTTCATATATGTTTGTTTTTGCCGGGATAAATTATGATCTTGTCAATAAACTAGTTGAATTTAGACCTAATATTTTATTTTTACTTTTTGAGAATTGTAAAAAAAATTGTTCTCTCCCGTTGTAGCGTAGCTTGAGTGCAATAAACAATCGTGTTCATTCAAGCTGATCTATCAGCAGCCCGTTTATTTATAACTGCTACAGTTACATATAAATAAACGAGCTCACGAGATGCGTCAGTGTGTCGCACCGGCTTCTTTCCCACATTTTGATCCGATTAGATATCCGCGTTTCGCGGTGCACTGGCCAATCTGCATAATGAGACCCGGCCTTTCCTCTATTTTCTCCTTCGCGAACGAGAGGGTCGCCAGTGGGACGGTCTGGAATGTGCTCAGATGATGCCTCCGCCATCGTGCACTGCCAACTATTGTCCATGTTCCCAAACAGACGAGGACGATCTATGAAGTCGTTAGTGACGCTTCTTAGTCTCGCGCGGCTCATTCGTCTCGGCCAGCTTTTTTAACTTTGTCGAGGATAGTTATCTATATTGTCCCTTTTTGTGTACGTCAGAGATGCGCCGCGATCTACAGACGATTCGGCTATTATGTCAATCCGTCATGGTTATCATTGCAGATCGAAACTTCCTTCCCCGCCCCTGCCCCCACGCTCTCTTTCCTCAAACGTCAGATAATAAGATCTGCGTGTAAAAAAATGCGCTATGATAAGTGAAAAATATGAAACATGATATACATATGTTTTTATGTGTATACTTATATGAACACATGCACAAGCATAAATGTTGCATATATAATTGCATATGTGTCACACGTATGTTCATATTTTTACCTGGGTATTAACTTTTTTATTTTTTGGTTCTATCGCATTGTGCAATATTTCTGCCATGAGCCACGCCCACAGAGTTGGATTTAATTAATGATGCATCACGAATAATTTTACTTTCATAATCCCGGGCACATCGGGGCACCGTCTCGATCGCTGCATGAGGAAGATTACAGTTTGATATTAAGCGCAACATTAGTCAGAAAGTTGCGATGAAAGCTTTTGACAAATTTTGTCTCAGACATCATAAATCAATCTGGAAAGGTACGCATTTTCCAGACTTTAATGGAGACATATTACGAATTAATTGGCAACCAAGTAAACACATGCGGTAGCGTGTACAACCGCTAATTCCATTTCGCGCTCGTACCGGGTGAACTGACTTTTATAACTATGCGTATATACTTTGCCTTTGACATTAATTTTCTAATTACAACTTCTACCTTAAATTTATTCGCAATAATCATGTTTATGAATTTCAGTCGCGAAACATTTCACTGACATCTGAAAATCAAAACTTTGAATAATAAAAATATACTGTTCAAGATTGAAAATTCAATGAAGACGCAACATACTAACCATCGATGGAAAATAAAATTTTCTGTAGCTATATTCTTGAAAGATGTAGAAGTATTTTTCTTTTGTTTTATTTGTCACCGACATTGACGACATACATAATTATTTTATTAACTGAAACAAGAGGAATGAACTGCGACAAGCAATTTGTAATCCTTAGTAACGACTCTATAACGTGTCGATAGAATCACAGAGCTGTGCATTTTGCGCTTGTCATTTCCCATGGGTAATTAGCATTGTAGCGTTACTTTCGTTTGTAGTGCATTTACGTGAACGCGGGGGAAAAATTATACAAAAACTATAGCTTCCTCCGGTGAGGACAATTACTAACCGTGGATGACAAAACCATGGGGACTATTTCGATCGTGCAGATTCTAATTAAGACAGTTTTGCACAAACTTTTTACACTGTTTGAAATATATGCGATTATGTAAATGTAAGTTTTTAGTGAATTAATAATAATTAATGCACTGTAAATATTAATGTTAAATATCATACAAATATTTATAAACGGCTATATAAAATAACAAACAGAGAAGGTCTGAAAATCTAAACTACCATAACAAAACGGAAACAACTAACAGAATGTTTGCGGTAACATTAAAATCTAAAGTGATTATTTATCAAACGGAACACGCTTGATAAAATTATCTATTATTTCGCAAATGATCAAGCACTAACACATTACTTGAACAATATCAAATAAGTCTAGTTACCAGATTGTGCGCTTGCAAATATAAACACCAAAGTTTACGTTTGCGGACACCTTGGTGTCTTAACAGTTTAGTGAATAGTATTACATTTATAATAAAATATCCATAATGTAATTGTAATTGCAATTGCAATTGCAATCAAATAGCTCATTATTATTATTTTTTATATCTTTATTACTCAATTTGTAATTTCAAATGAATTTATATAAATTTAAACATATATTATTACAAATCGTTATTAATTAGAAAGAAAATAAAAAAAATGAACACAACTAACAGAATGTTTGCGGCTAACTATAAAAGCTAAAATTATTATCTATCAGACTGAACACACTTCACGAAGATTTGACCATTTTTCTTATTATTTGAATAATTTATTATTTTTTAGATTTTTCATAAATGTTACATACATCATTTGTTACTTTTCCAAAGGTTGAATATAATTTGCCATCAAAATTAAATCGCAGGTACACATGATACCACCCATAATTTTGCCCTTTAATATATTCAAGTTTGTTTTTCTGATCACGTTCTGGACATTTATAACGGAATCGCATAAAATTCAATCGAACATTCAAAACGTGACAAGTTGCAAGTTGAGAATGATGAAAAAAAAAAAAAAGGAAACTTGACCGAGGTATTTTTTGTTTAATTTTAATTCGATGATAATCAGAGCATGGTTCAAAATTTTCACATTGCAAATATGTATCGACCGCATCGATAAATCCAATCAAATAAATCGTTTCTAATTGAATGAAATGATGTGTAACAATACCGACTACCGACTGTCAACGACCGCAATCATCGTTGCTCAACGAGTCAGAACCTGTGCTCATTTTTGCACAACGATGAACATTCATCTGATGTAAAGCGCGATTCAATGTTGTCTTGCAAGTGATCGCCCCCATTTTTCGCCCTGCTGTGACAAAATGTCAGGCGTCACATCAGCGTGTCAAGCCAATTTCAAAGAGCCGTTGCGCGAGGATACGTGCCGGCTTAGCGTGTTTCAGACGATAAAGTGTCATGTGTACAAGATGCCGACACTTTTCGAACAAAATGCGTGATGAAATGAAACAAGCCGCGGTGCATCCCGGGTGCATTTAAAAGCGATCAACGCGACAGTTCAATGAGTGGGAGGGCGACAGAAACTAGTCAAGAAAAACCACGTATTCAAACAGAAAGTAAAATATATATGCAGCCATATATGCAATTTTATATGCAACGATATATGTTGTTCATGGTCGTATGTGACTTATAGGGTCATATATGTATCTTGTTTCCTTTTCATTTGCCTCTACGTTTTTCGTATATGTACGAAGAACGACAAATAAAATGTCGAGACATGGCGATAAAATTACACAATGACAAAGAGAAAAACAACAATTTGTGAAAAAAAAAGAGAAAGTCGTGAAGAAGTAACACTTGGTTTACCGCCCTTGCCAAGCATGTTTCAGTTCTTACATTCTAGCACGTCTTATTTCTGTTACTCCCTCTCTTTACCGGGATGCCGGTTGCGTCAGAGCGAAGAAGTGAACAACCTGCGTGAAACGCCAGTGACGTAAAAACTACCGGCTCATTTGCATGGAAGAACACCCACAGGTGCGGGCCGGTTCGTTCGTGTATTGTGATTGATACACAAGTAACGCCATTGCCACTGCTTGCCTCCAATGTCACGAATAATTTTATTTTGTACAGACGTCTTCTGTTGCACGACATGCATGCTTATTATACGCTCAGTGATATCGTTTGTCTCGCATTCCTTTGGTTGCGAATATTCGACGTAACGTGACACGGTTTGGTCCGAGTTATTTTGGGACATTCGTCAAATTCCATATTCGAGCGGTACCTCTGAAATTTCGTAAAATCAAGATGCACAGGTGGTTTTTTTTTCGAACTGAATTACATTTTCGACCCAACTTTTGTAAACGAAAATTTATTCATATTCACAAATTTCTTTCTTTTTTTTTAAGATGTGCTTTTTTTACCTGAAACTTGCTGATATCTTGGTGGATTCATGAATAAATAAAATCTTGTCTCACCCTTATAAGGTGTCTCAAAAATGTTTCGCATGAGTTCATTTACCAAACGCGATTTTTCCCCAGGATAACTAATGGGAAACAAAAAATACTTAATGTTAAATAAGAGACTGGCAATATCGTAAGTTAAAAAAATTGTTATTCAATAACAACGCCGCTCGAGAATCGTAATTAAATTTTACTCGTGCGATTTATCAGCCAGGGCGGACGACCGCAGGGAAGAAAGAGATGCAAATGAGAAAATGATTTAACAAATCGCAAATAAACATCTGGGTTTTTCTATTGCTGTTATTATGTTACCTGAAACGTCAAGACTTGGTACGAACATTCGAAATAATCATTATTATCAGGCTTCGTTATCATAAGTTATTGCTTTTGCAATTGCCGAAACAAACCGGAAACAAACTGTTAGATTTTGAGTTTACGATAAAAGCCAACTTCTGTCTTAGTTGTGGAAGTTATATTATCAAAAGTTGACCTTTTTCAGAAAAATCTTATCTGGTTTGAATGGCGAATTTTTTCCCTGGTCCATGAGAATTTGCATTGTAAGCGACTATTTAATGTGCATCATTAAAAATAAAAACAGCAGATTTTGGTTGAAGATATTTTCTATAATAATTTGACTATAATAAATTGTGAAACGAAATTTTTTATCATAAAAATGCATTTCATTCCCAATCGATTCTAATATGATAAAAGCTGTAGCAGTTACGGTAATGTTTGAGAACCTTGTTCTTGTGTACTTTTAGATCACAAACATCGATCTGAGGAGGCCAACATCATACTCCCCGCGGTCGTCCAATTATTTTCGAGAGCTGATATTTTGTTTTAACAGGCTCGATCTTTCAGCATGGTTTGGATAATCATCTTATGATCAGCATTGCTAACGTAACTGTAATGTTTTTATCTATAGGTTATGTGCTTGTGGTACACGCATATGTGGGGTTAACCTTAGTTTGAGATAACGTCTTCATACACAGCCGTTTTGGTATACTTCTGCAAAATTCTGCAAACAAATAATCAACAGTTTCCCACTACAAATATATCCGCAGTGTCCGAATAACTTTCGTTACTTTTTCATTTCGTCTCATTCCGTCTTGGTAATCTCTGAGATTCTTTCTGACTACTTTTTATGTCAATTACACAAGTTTCTTAAATTCTTCTCAAATTTCAATACATTCCACTGTTTATTTTCCTCCTTCTTTCTCACTCTCTTTATTATTCCGCAAATTCGATTGAGTTTTTGTCTACTGTCTCCAAGCAAAAGGGGCTCTTTTTTTTTAAACTTTCTCGAACTTTTTCCATTAATTTCACTCTACTTCTCAGATGTTATTTTAATAATGTTTCACAGTTTTTGTTCAATTTGCTTGCAGAGGGGTAGCTCATTTAATTCCGACTGTCAATTGCGGTTTAATATATATATTTCCATGATTGTTTTTCACTCAACTTCATAACGTGGAATTTTGAAAAACACTGAACAGTGAAAATTCTGAAAAATTAATAATCTAAAATAATAACCCTATCTATCATTCAAATTCTGAAAACTTTGGCATCCTAAGTGAGTGAAGTGTTCGAGAAAAGCTGTTAACGTAAAAGCAAAGGTACTCTATCTGCATTATTCTTCGAAACGTATAAATGTGAATCGTGTTCAACTGAGAGACTTTGATATTTTAATGCGGGCAAAAAAAAAACACAACTTTGGAAGAAATGAAAATAATAAGTTGATAAAGTGATGTGTACAACTCTTAGAGAAGCAGCGGGTGTTCAAGAGGTTTGGCATGGATGTTAAAAGGCAACTAACGGACAATAGAAGATCGCGAAGCGGGTATGGTGAAAAAAGACAGTGTGCACGTGTCCGTGCAAAACGATGTTCAGCCGCACGGACTATATCCAAGATTCGATTAAAGGTACCCAAATAATGATCTAGAAGCGGAACTAATGCGCGGAACTAACTGCGCATTGTAGCGCCAACATCATTTCAACCGTCTCGCCATGTCTTATCAAAATGCTAGTCGCGTCGAATAATCGAGACAGCTACAATGAAAAAAGGTCCCCTCTCGAGGTTAATTGGAAGGTATGCGAATTGACGTCTCGGAAAAAATTGCTGACTGTGACTGTAGCAGAAATTTAGGGCGATGAATTTCGACTGTTTTGAATTTCTATTTATTTTCTGTGATCAACAATCAATGGAATGATCAGCAGAAACAATTTGAATTATTCGATCTCTTTGGCCGCTCCATTTTATGCATATTACCGCTATTTTTGGAAGCTATCCAAGCAGGATTATTAATTTCAATTTCCGCCTTGTTATGTTAACGTTTATTATTTATGGTCATTTTACTGCCGACGTGTAGTGAGCACAGAATGATTTCTTACGTTGCGCTTACACCTGCTAATCATGTGTTCAGTTACTCTCTGAAGATATTATATTCTTGGTCATCAAATCACAAACATGGTAAACCGAAAGCGTCCACGTATGGAAAATCAAAGCCAACCATGCCATTACGATAATATTAAAGGGAAATACCGAGTAAAAGTATGATCGTATGTACCCTATGTACTCTACCATATACACAGCATTATAATGACAGCCTTTTAGATAATGGTCAATTTGAGATTGCGTTCTCTTTGGAGCAATGTTATATACAAAAATGATAAACACAATAACATATAATAGAGAAAAGTCCAAATCAATCACTTTCGATAATTGTACAGATTGTTAACACGTCTGATCGTTTAATGAATTCCAATGTTATGAACCCAACGTTCTGTTATTTTTCAATTTCAATATACAGAATGGTACGTTGATCAATTAAATTGTTGCGAGGATTCTTTATTTTTTTCCAATATAAGAGCTTGTTGTTGTTTATCTCCAGAGCACGTTTTCAATTGAACTGAGCTTGCATAGCGTTCTAAAAAAATTGAAGTCCATGGCACGGTGACGAACAATGTAATTCAATCTGCTCTTTACAATTTTTTACGAAAAAAAAGTCGGTATTATTGCGTGACAAAGATGCCGGGTGATAAAAGGCAACTGACGAGGACGTTACAATCTAAACTATTGATTGTAACCATACTTGTTCGTTTTCATCATTTTTTATCTCCGTCCTGGACAACACCTTTCGACAGCAAAGTGGTACCAATTATTGCGAAAGTTTTTGAAAAAATAACTGGCCGGCTAAAAGGTTGTTTGCTGATCTTCCGACTATTTCATTTTTAAGAAAGTTTGATTACAAAAAATAATCAGAGCTTCAATTAATTAGAGCAAAGCTCAAAATAGAAAAACCCGAAGGCAAAAAAGGCAGGTCGGTTTTAATTGAATCGAATTCGCATGTGTTTTAATGAGTTTTTCCCCATAAAAACATTGTTTATTGTTTGTGAAAACATTAATTCAAATTAATGTCTTGATAAATTTTGTGTTCTATCAGTTCTATTTGGTTGTCCGTAAACAACAAATACTTTACAATTGCATCAGCCATCCTCTTGAGAAATTATCAGCCGAAGGTTGCAAATGATAACTGCTAAGAATGCCGCGCGGTTTTTCAACCACGTCCTCTTCTGGGTATCTTCATGTTCAGGTATCCGCCGAGTGTCTGTTATGCACGCACATCACTGCTCAAGCATACACTTCGCAGTATAAGATAATTGTATGCAAGACCAACCAATTCCTATATATCCACTCGGTGTTTTCGTTTGCGAAGAAACGCAGTTTTTAATGCCTCGGTTACCCTCTTCCACCGATGTCTCGCTTTTTCCGACATTTCACTTCACATTGCGTGTTTTTTTCCACCCTCTCGTTGTGACGCTCATTTCGCTTGACTGCGGGCCAACGTTTCACGCGACATGCATATTCATAAGATTTATTTTAATTAAAACAACAAAGCGAAAGAAAAGTTATTCGGCAAACACGACGCGTTTCGCCTCAAATTTTTGTGCGCGAAAGTGAGTCTCTCTGAATTCCGCAAGATCCATTTCAAGGGAACAAAAAGCCGAACGTGTGAATAGCCGCACCATCACGAGACGGGGGTAAACGCCAGTTGAAGATGTGCTTGATAATTAAATCCGACCGCAAACTATTCTATTTTCTCATCAGTTGCGAAAGATAACGGAAATTGTTTCTGTCGTTTAAAGAAAAGCAAAATGACGTTAACAGCGTTACGCTTGGCAATATTAACTCGTCAAGGCATTTGTGCTGGTACTTCATCTTGCAAGACTAACTGCGGAGCACCAATTTGAAAAATTGACAGACTCCAATGAATTAGAAAGAAGCGATGATGGCGAACGAAATCAAAATGGATCGTTGCGCGTCACCTAGTTAATAAGTAAC
Source organism: Trissolcus brochymenae (assembly GCA_030523145.1). Classification (NCBI taxonomy): domain Eukaryota; kingdom Metazoa; phylum Arthropoda; class Insecta; order Hymenoptera; family Scelionidae; genus Trissolcus; species Trissolcus brochymenae. The sequence goes on along the minus strand of JAQQRF010000310.1, from coordinate 27,366 downwards.
AAATTAACCGAGCAAATTCATTTCCGCGATAACGCGCGTAGCTCAAAGAAATAGATCATAGATCACTGAGCACTTCCGGCTGGCTTGCGCACTCATGAAATAATCGTTTTGATTATCGTCGCCGTTGATCGTCAACACTGTTACTGCGGGATACTCAATAAGTCAGTAGATTACGATTTCAAACGACATTCCCACATCGTACCGTCGTGTTCCAGTGATGATGCATTACACCATAACTCACTGTCTTATATAAGTTATTGCACCCTATGCCAACGTTGACAGGCATTCATTGTCGGCGATCTAATTGACACGTTAATTTTCCGCCCAGAGATCGTTGTCTTAATCATGAAATGAAAAAATTTGTACCCTGCGTTGGCAGTAGCTCGCATGTGAAAGAACATGGATGATTCGTCAGTTTGTGATAAGTTAAAAATCGCTCATCGAGTATTGTGCTAACATAATTTAACAGCGTCTTATCTCTTGCGATGGCAACTTGAATATTGTTCATTGATTTCATTTACAAGATTGTAATTGAAATTGCACATCTTATTTCGGGTTTAAATCTACACCAAACTGTTTGACTTGCTGTATTTGTGTTTGTTTAAATCGCAATGTAATACAGACTTCTTTGCCGATTAATCATAGATTAGCGTCGCAATGACGCAAGTACCCCACATAGGGATGCACGACGCAATCTGTGACTGCTAAAAATCCATCAAAGTAAACCCCATTAAGAACGACTGAGAGAGGGACCATTGTTCGGTTGAACTTCATTATCCGAACTAATTATTTTGAAGTCTGAACGCGACTTGCTGGGATGTAAATGGTTATGGAAACGATTTCAAGCGTGGCCGAGAGCGAAAGAGAGGGAAAGCGATATTAAACGTAATCTCGAGAACGATACACAGGAGAAGTGTTCGATGCGCCATCACATTGAAATAACAAAGACGAGCCATTCCAAACCCCAACGGCATTTAATAAAGAATCGTTGAACGTTACGAGACCGTAAAGCACGGACTTATGATATAAAGTGACGGTCTTCATCAAAACAGTATTTTAATACTCGCTGTGGAAACTCCCGACGTAGGATTTTGAATGCAAAGATGGAATATGAATTAGAGCGAAAGAGCGAATTCACGTTGGACTCGAGGATAATGACACAATGTCAATTATATAAATACGGCTAAAATCAAACGAACAGTTGCCATTCTGCGTCTCGTATTGCAGACAAAACTTTTGTTCCGAATTATTTGAACAGACGGAAATCGTGTTCTGAACATCGATCTCTGTTACCTGAGCAACTTTAACAAAGACTGTTCATTTGTAAGTTTTGCATAAATAACTTCTGAAAAATAATTTTCTGTCTGGCAGCTACAATTACAACTAAAAAGTTCCGTGCGTTGATAAGTTAATTGATGCTTGCTAAAAAAATGTACTTCACTTTCAGTTTTCTTTATTTATAAGTGATAGATCAAATTTATTTAGATAAAACTTTGAGTTGATAACCGAGTAAGACTTTACTTAAAAATAAAGTTAAATTTACAAGTGAAAATACTTATTAAATCGAGCCTATATTCAAATAGGATTGAAATAAGCAGCTACCTGATAATGTACACGGATGAGAAAATGTTGCAGTCACTTATTGGTTTTTCAAACGCACAGACGAAGCACACAGTCGAATGCATAGTTGGAAAATCGTTAACCGTAGATTGGTATGCTTATTTCATCATTAATCGGCAATCCTCAAGAGTATACGACAAGTGAGGTAACGTGCAGAATGATAGCGTCAGGTTGTCGAAACGCGAGAAGTTCGTCACTGGGATGGTTTCGCTTAATTGGAAAAGTGGGACGTGAAAAGCTGCGACGATCGAAGATCAGTGACTAGCGAAGAAGAGCGATTGAATTTCAACATAAATCAAGTGTGCAGCTGAGCCACTCTATTCGTGTGGAAATTCGTAGTTACCAAGCCTGAGTCATGTCATCTCCAATCCGAGCGGTATAAGCTGCAAGATATTTCATCTTTCGGTGGTTAAGGCAAATGACGAAGGAATCCAATTCTGATTTATTTTATATCCTGAAATGAAGACAAGAATCATTATTGCGAACATTGACAAAGCCGACTCCAATATACTCGAGAGCATACTCCATACTCCCTTCGTTTTGCTCCTATCTCAAGGGGACGATTTTCATCGTACAAAACTGTTCATCGCAACGGCAATTTTATTTTGCCCACATTTTTTGTTTCAAGATTCGAAAACAAGAATTTAAATTAAATCTATATACGTTCGTGGGGCTGCGCAACCATAATAACAACAATGTGTTGTGCACTAATTGAATATCTCGCGGCAACGCAGATAGAGAAAAAGCTTCATGTAACAAAATTGCACATTGTCCAAAGGTGTTCAATTACCGGCTCATATGACAGCTTTCACACCTACAGATGATTTGAGACATCATTTATTAATGTAATGTACAAACGATTATCGTATCTTGTAATTAGCATCGTCTACATTGTTTCACAAGAACGTCGCGAGGTGTAATGCTGTTGTTCATTTTTACTTGATTAATAACTTAGAATGATACTAATTCTATGTAATTATCCTCTTTTGTTCGATTAATTTTAACACGCAGCTGTCTTCCTGTCAAGTATGCGGACTCACTATTTTGCATCGCCATTTACTGTACGCTTCAGAATATTGAAACCGGTTTGCTTTATTGTCAATAAAAATTACATTTTAAAGGTAGCCTTGAAACTTTTGCTGAAACGAATGTTTAACATCAAGATAAGTAAAATTGCAGAAAACCAAGCACTGAGAAATGACATGCGTATGCCGCGCGCGGTTGCCTATTGCTAAATCAAGGACCGATGAAAAAATTGAAATGATTTAATTACAGGGTATGTTTCTCAAGCTTACGCTGCGCTCGTCCACTTATCAATTACCCTCTTGAAAAACGCACGAATTATTTAATCGATCATCCGAAAGCCGATTATCGAACGATAATTAATTTACTGGAATCATTTTACTGATTGCAGAAAATTATTTTTTTCATAAACAACTAATCAGACTTTTTCTTATCCTTGATTGAATATGTTCCAATGAAATTAAAACCTGTACACTATTCATTGCCGACTCTTTTATTTAATTTATTTTTATTCTTGTACATTTTTTGACATTTTTATTGTTACTGAGAGTCACTGAACTGATTTGTGAACGGTTAGTTATATTTTATAATCGCAACATAATCAACTTCTGAAATCCACAAGGTGAACAATCGAAACACTTCAATTTAGAATAATTCTTGCCAATGAGCAAAGTCACGCGTGAAGATGACGGATGAACGAGTCCTTTCGTGTCATTTGCAACTATGACCATACAAGCAATACACAGACCACTTTCGAAACGATGCTGAGCTACCTGAAATGACTGACTCGATAAAAGATTGGAATTAAATTCCTGAAGTTAATATGGCTTGATTGAGGACTTTACGAAGTAACAAAGTTCTTTTCAAAATCAAAATTACGCCTCTCACTTGCGTACAAACTGTTACACGTTTCAGTTTCTTGAACTCGAATGTACAAAGAACTAATTCGAGTGAATTTTCGTCCAACGTACAAAGCAACATTGCTAAATCCTTTTCCATTTGACTAGCGATCCCTTTGATATTGAATTGTCTCGCAGTAATCCAGAATTCAACCGTCGGTGAAACATCTTTGACAAAAATTGAATTAAAATGATTTGCAAACTCAAGTTTTGCATTTTATTATTTTATTTTTGAATGAGTGTTTTGTACCAAACCAATAGAATTGTATCTAATTACGTAAACACAATGAACATTTCAACCTATGCGTGAATATAAACACTCTACTTCTACGTTTGTTGCATGTGGAAAATAATTAGTTTGTGTACATTCCAATAATTAGGCTGAGCAAACATGTAAACATCGGTTTGTTGGTAAGCTATCTACATTTTCTGAAATGGTAATTAATTTTCGAATTTTATTTTTTGTAATCTATTTATCGCGGTGAGCTGTGGTATTTCGATATACAAAGTGTATGTATGATTAAATTTTCGTTTGATGGAATCTATCATGGTGGGCATGATTTGCAATTTAATATTCGGAAATATAATCCATGAATTTAAGCTCATTAAATCAACAAAACGTCGGGAACGTATACAAAAAGATGAACTTTGAGTTGATTAAGAACAAAGAAGAAGTATTTTACAAGTTCGCAGGAATTCAAACTTTCATAAATGTCTATGAAGTAGGTTTATGCAATTGAACATTCAAGAAAAAGCGAAATAAGTAGAAATTGAAATTGACTTTTTTATAGAAGCATGTCCAAATTCGTTCAACTCCGTCGGGGATTTTTAATGACGCTTATTGTTTTAACTCGATTGCACAGCGGTTCCAACTTCATGTACCTGAATAAATAACTATCAATTGTGAATTGACCCTTGAAAATTGAGGCTGATTTGCAAAACATGAACTTATTTCCAAGCTGCTGTTTATAATTTGCAAACTTATTATAAACTCGGCTCGAACTCTTTTTACTAGTTGATTCACCGCGTCGCTTTCTTTTAAACCAGTTTTACGCACGACTTCAATAGGAATGAGAGGCTCTTTGGCACCTTCAAAAAAGTCTCGCGCTATTTATTTATCCCGTGAAATTAATTTTTCTTAACTACGGACAATGGGATTCGAGAACAAAAATTTCTTCCATCTTCTGAACAATCTTTTGACGCTCCAAATGATTGAAATTTTTTCGTTAAGTTGATCAACGCACGCTTAACCATGACTTGACTGTTACCAGGAAATAAGTGTCATCAGTTGTTATCTTGCGAAATCTTTGCACAATGAAAGCAACGGCGTCTTGTAACCTGTTCATGGTCATGACAGAAACGCCAATACTACAAGAAAACCGGTCTTTCACGGTACTTCTAACACGTGGATCTGAACTGGCTTTTGGCAAATGAATTGTTCTGCGTCACGCGTAGTGTGCTAATTGTTACTGATACTGGCGTTTGGCGTAGGGTACAAAAACATTGAAGAAAAAACCAACGACGAGTTGAGAATGTTGTTACTAACTGGCTACACTCTAGTGTGAGACATTCCAATGACTAGTAGTGTCAGTAGACTTTTAGGAATTCTCATTCACTTTAGAAAAAAGAACGCATCGACAAAAAAAAATTCTTCTCGAATTTTGATTTCATTGAGAGCTAAAAAAATTCACTTCATATAAGATGACATTTCTTTGATGATTTGATTTTAGAAGATTTTATTATTTTTTTTTTAATTCAAATTAAACTTTCATTCAAATATCTGATAATTTGTATTTTTTATTGTATTAATTTATCCATCAAATTTTTATAAATATGATTATAAAAAATGATAGTGCAAAAAATGTTCGTTCTTCAGTTTGTAACTTCTATTTCACGGCTGGATTTTGCGTTCGAAATTAAGTTGATTTCCTGTGCATTCTGACAGTTTTATAGACTTTCGCACGCGTTTACCTGTTAAAAAAAGTCAATTGTCATCGCGACGTCAGAACAACAGTTGGGGTAATAAGACTAGGTAAAATGTTGGAGAGTGATCCACCGTTTCTATTCACTGAATTTCACGGCACTCCTCTTGAAAGCAACATTATCTAATATAGGGTAAAAATTGATATACATGTAATGCGAGGCAAATTAAATCATTCAAGAACAATGCAAATTTATGCAAACTGTAACACAAGTACTGCTTATTCGGTTCGAATTTAATTTCAAGATACATTTCATATTCTGTTGCATGTAGGCGGATTGAAAAATGAACAAGCAAATCAATGTCTACCTCTCTTATCAATACTGATAACTCAATACAAATATGAATGTATACTGTAATTGTAAAAATTGAATTTGTCACATATTATTAATATTATGAACCAGGTTGTTTACAACTTGAATTAGAATTTATATTAATAATTCATGAATACAATATTAAAAAAATTATTAATTTAATCATTCCAAACATAATTCAGTTAAAAATAAAAAAACGAAAAATTAATTAAGTACGACGACTTTATTGAAATATTATTCATAAAATTGCTCTTATTAGGTTTAAATTAAAATACTACGGCTGCTGGTAAAACAATAAATTTAATATTACGATGAAACATCTCTCTTCATCAATGTTCGTTAATCGAACAACTAATTTGATGAAAATATTCTGAATAAATAAATTAAATATTTTCTTTAGTAGAAAAAACAAGGGGAGACGGAGGGGGGGGAGTTATTAATGAGGACTTGTGTGATTGCATTGTGTGAAACGAAAGCAGGGTTAAGTAGAGGTTAATGAATAACGTTATAAATTATTGAAAATAATTGCAAATAAATTAAAGGGAGCGACGACGGGAATAAATTTAGCGAAAGTGTACGGCTTAGATATAGTGCTGCACGATGAATCGAACTTGGCTAAAGGGTTTTGGTCATATAATTTCCTTAAGCGTGTAGCTCAGCTTAACCGAGATAAGGAAGAGCGGTGGCAGGAGTAGGAGCGGCAATGCTGCCGAAGCGTGCGCTACTGAAGACAAATGGGAAAGCCGCGCTACCAGAACTTTTAATAAGCCGGTAGTGTATAGAAAACAGATCGGATGAAGACGATGACGGTTTCGTGATCACACAAATAGGCCAATCTAGGCATCGCAGAAGGACAACTTCAGTAATCGTTGAGATCCTGGCAACGCGCTATTGCGACGGATGAGTCACTCCGGAAATTAATACGCCGAAGAGCTTTAATTTCGATCGCGCTCGGTGTAATTTTAATCCAGACGAGAAAAAAAGCTACTCTTTTATTGTTTTATTGGTCAATTTTAGTCATTGATACTTTGATATATGAACTTTGTCTAGCGTCAGATTTTCAGTCATTTTTAAATCTCTGTTTTTGAATCTCTGTCTCAACTGTTTAAAGATGAGGACGCAGATCTGTTTTGTAAATTGGCATCACTTAACGGGCCACGTTTTCCAGTACACAACGATCCTACGGTTGTGACCAGTGGACCTGCACGAACTCGTTAGTTATTTCACTAGAATTAACATATTCCCTCGACAAAGCTTGCCGGGCGCGAATCGTACATTTGATACGACATGAGACGCTGGTAGCATCCACGGTTAGAACAGATAGGTGGAAGCGTTTGAGGTTTGAGGTGGTTTAAATATCTACTGTGCGGCTTACCGACTCACCGCATGTGCTCGCTGGCACATCACGAACAATTAGTATTATTATTATAAACGACACAAATATTATGAAGCTGAATTAACGGTCGATTTCGTTTGACAGAATTCCTGAAATTTTCTGGCACATTCATGTCTGCTGACGTTTTGACATTTTTGGAACTGAGACAAAAGCAGATTGAACGTTGCTAAACAATTCGAAAATAGACAGACTACATTCGACATCGAAGATGTTCAAAACATTTGAATTATTATTTATCAGGTTGCTAATATCTGTTCAAGGTTTTACCAAAACTTTTATAGGATTTAAATTAAATCCTCCATGTATGTTATAAGACTCAAAAATAAAAATATACAAACTGATTGTACTGTACTTTTGATTATACTTTTACAATAAGCTGATTACGTAATGGCCTGTTTTCTCTGCGATGAACTAGATGAATATTTCTCGCAACGTACTAAACTGTTGAAAGAAAATTCATAATTCCACTGTTGTAAATATATACTTAGCGCGCAATCGTAGTATAATAAGCAAATATTTAGTGCTCTTTGCCAAAATTCTCATAAGACAATTGCTATTCAAAATACTGTGCATTATAATATTCTACGAGAGTAAATCGATTTAATCTTACAGCTTTCTGTACCATCAAAAAAATTACAAATCAGTTTTAGTAAAGTACTTCTACGGTAATCATGTGAAGTAGATGTATCCATTATCGGAAATTTTAGCGGTGAAATTGACTTGTCATTCAATTTGCTTTTGTTTAAAAATACTAGCTGTATTAGTAAGATGAAATGAAAAAAAAAGGCAGAGCCAAATGTAATAGTTACAATAAATTAATTATTTTGTCTAATTAAAGTAGTCTTGCCTCAGGAAAACATATTACAGAATTTTTAATTCATAATAAAATATAAGTCGAAGGATTAAAAATTGCATCACTCATATATCAATTTGATTACAGAAAATTGTCCCTAACTTTAGCGGAGTTAAGCATTGGCAATCCATGTCCTTTCTTGAAAAAAAAATGTGAGACCGATAAGGGCTTTTGCATCAATAAATTAAATTGCGTGCACAGAATTCCCAAATTAACTTTTTTCAATTCCATTGAATCATTTAGGATGATTTCGCACGGCACCTCTCTCGGCTCCCCCTCATAAAGCGCGCCTCGTATTTACATTGCAAGCGTTCTTACGTAATTAATACCGTAATTTTCCCGGCATATCTACTGTTTAATATCAAAATTCAAGTTCCTCGTTCTCTTGGATGCGATTAGCAAATGCTTCCAAGGAATAGTTACGTAAAAGCACAGGCTTGGTTAATTTAAAAAACATTCTGATCAATTTATGACGGAATTTTGATGGAATAATGATTCCTGGTTGACTAACATTCGAATGTAGTAAAATCAGATAAATACGCCCAAAAAACGTTTCAAAAGTGAGAACAAAGTGAAACATTTGAAGAAAATAAAACCACTACTTCGTGCATCAGACTAACCATTAGAAGATAAAGGTTTAGCCAATTCGCATAACTTAAAAGCATTATCTAATCGAATGGATCAAGACAACTTTTACTGAGGCGCGTTAGCACGCAAATCGCACGCACAGTGTCGCAATTAAAAATTATATATTTGAGGACGGGACTTCTGGGATAGGCGCACATTGTGGACGTAATGAACTCACGCGATAATCCGGCAAGCTTCGCTTCTGAAGTGCGTTTCCTGGGAGCTGAGCCTGCCGCGTGAAAGGAATCGCAGGGATAATCTCACTATGAGTACATTCTTATTCTGTTCCCGCATCAAGTCTCGATGGCTTCGATTTATCACGTACACGGCCGAGCGTACGTCCTCGTCTATCTGTCTCGCTTGCACTTGCGAGATGTGCGCAAGATGGATGGTACGTTCGGCGTACATTTATGTATTTCTATATCCGGGAATCATCGATTTTGAAGTCGGCCGATAATCGACTGCATAAGCGCCAATATTGCGCGTCTTCAAGGTGCCCGCGTCGTAAATAATGAGAAATCAATTACTTCGCATGCATGTGTACAACGCCGCGAGTGATGCTAGTTTCGAACGCCGCCGCGCCCCTGATACACAAATCGTCAGTTATCATGGCTTGTGCATGGGTACCAGATGCCGTGGATCATATCATCGCGCGCCGATCGATCACTTTATCGAACTTATACTCTCACCAACCGAGCTACTATCGTTGACGACTGTTTCTCTTACCGAGATAAATGATATAAATGTTGATTCAAATCAACGATTTGGCAAATTGTTTCACAATTTTCGAGAATCATTTTTATTGAATATCATTCAAATGACCCGAATTCGACGTGAATTTTCAGTTTATATCTACGTTTTTTTGTTGCGTTTTGGTGATTCAAAGTTTTTGATTTTTAAATTTTGTAGAAACCGGTTTATAATAAAATCCAATAAATCAAAGAGAAGCTGGACTAAAATTTCAACTGTTTAAATTAAAATCCAAAAATGGGTATGAAAGGTTGAATTTAAAAATACAAATTTCATAATGAATAGAAAATTTAATTAATTATTTATCTGTACCGCTATCAATTCTTTTATATTTGACGTATTACTTTTGTTACACCGTGATTAGGATCTCTTTTTTTTCATATAGTCAAAAAAAACTAAAAACAAACAATGGTTAAAAATATGTGCTCCCTAACGATTTTATTTTAGTTGAAATTTAATTTACCAACAAATAGAACTGTGTAACGTTTATGTAAAAATTCGCTAAACAAACGAATGAATTCAAACTCGAATAGCAGTAATTATGAAATGATATATACTATACGTATTTTCACTTATGTTTATCCAAGGAATCATAATAGCCGAGGGCTGAATACTCTGTACGGTTGTTGGAGGACTCAGTCTATATTTTATTGAAATTGGTAATGCAAAAAATTCGTGTTTACACTGGATTATGGATTTTCTCGGCAACTTTATTTAGACCTCAGGAACCACTTGCGCATGGTTTACAAGTGCCAGGTAATCGTACCGTGAAAATACACATCATTCGACTTCTGAAGGGAAACAATGATAGAAATATCAGATTCAAGTAGAAACAGTCGAGAGGATACTTTGATGATAAAACATTTTCTGAACGCGAATTTTTCGTTCAAATTCTTCTCTGCTTCGATTCATTTTTTTGTTGTAATTTCGAGGGCCAGAGTTATCGGTGCGATATTAACTTGGTGGAACATTTTTATAATATTTCGTAACTTTTGAATGAACAATTTCATATTCATAAAAAGTCGTAAAAAAAATTTCCAGAAAAAAAACAGTCTGGTGAGTTTGTTAGAGCTGCAAGGTTGCTATTTTATTAGATATTGACTTCAGTTTAAAAACATTTAAAAAGTATTTTTATGACATTTGCGGATCAAAACTCGCAGAAGTCATTTTAATATTACAACTTTTGGAAAGAACGGTTTTTTGTCTCTCTTTTTATATTGTTACAGATTATAGAAACATTATTCTATAGGTTACCCATAATTACAAAAAATGAAAGATATAATAATAATGAATAGCCTACTTTCACATAAGATGACTTTATTCAAACATCGCAAATTAAAACAAGTCTGATAAGAAAATTTGTGCGAGATGTATTTGCCAATGAAGATTATAGAACTCGCAATCGTGGTGTCAATAAATAAATTGGTTATAATTAACCAGCCGCGGGAAAAAGCGCCAAGTTCTGAGATGCTGAACGAGAATTCACGAGACTTTAATTAATATTATCGTAAGAAGCCATAAACTTCACTGGTTATACACTATATGTTGGAATTTATTAATGGGGTTCTATCAGTGCCCTATTAATGCTTCATTGAGTTTGATCTATCAGAACTATTTATATGATTTTATTAGTGACTACTGGTATACAAACAGAAGGAGCACTTTTAGTTCAGCATGAAGATGCCAATCCGCCTCTGATCTAATCAGATCCATATCATGATAATTGCGGCATTTCTGGAATTAGTTTTACGATCAATTAAACACCGTCTTGTTGTTTTGATGGCAGAGAAATAAAACTTTTTCAAGGCTACGACCACTCAACCACATCTGTATCGAAAAAGCTCGGGAGAGGAGGAATTTCCGAGCATAAAATTCGATACACGAATGATAAATGAAAGTTGGATATCCACTTGACGGACACTTTTATTGGCGAGTTTGCAATTTTACGTTACAACTTTGGCTTTCGTAGCGTCTGCTAAACTTGTACACCCAACTTTGAATCACGCTGCAAAAATAAGAGTAAAGTATTATGGAACAACTTGTCGACTGTTTACTGACCGAATCCAGGGGGCGAGCAAAAAGTATTCGTCTTTCTCGGGACGTGAAATCACTATCAAATTGTTACATCCGCGCGCATTAATTAAAAGCAAAGGAAAATCATTCGCTTCTGCGAAACCGAAAGAGAAATAAAAACACGAGACTCGGCAACCTCGCAAAAGACGAATTATTTTAATGCCAAAAGTATTTCGCTCCTGCGGGTTGCTATAAAAAGTTAATGCACTCTGCGCGCCTTTCGAGTCAGTGTTTCGTGTTCTTCGGCAAAACTTTCAATGCCTTTGTTCGTATTTATATTAAATCTGCATCATAGTCATTAAGGGAGCAATGTAAAGTAGGACACGCAATTAAAACCTCAAATTGTGAATAGACGACAATAGCCCTACCCCGTCTGTGAAAAATCGCATTCATAACTTTTTTTTTTCAAGCTTTGATGACGACAATGACGATTATAATCGTGACAGCTTCGAGCTACATATCGCAGGCCAGCATTATCTTACAACAAACGTAACTGAATCTGCATGCATCCGCACATCGGCTTAGACCGAGACCGGTTGTCAACACATGAAAACTGCTTACTATTTGAAACAAACAATTTTTGATTATAAATTTACAATATTGCAAAAAAAAATAGATCTTTTCAAATGCTTTTGAATGTTTTGTTCCCAAATGTTCTCAAATATCAGGTTAAAATTCATTATTTTTTAATTAAAATCCCAGTATGGATATACGTCAAGTTTCTATTTAGGCCAATATCTGAAAATGGATGAAAATTTGAATTAGCGCTTGCTGAATAGTTGCTAGCCGTTGAAAAGGTGCGCCTTTAGCGTGACTTTGAGACATTTAACTGCGTTGTCGAGCATCCACCGGATTTAGTTTCATCAACCAGAATCACGTCTTGTCTGTTGCCACGAATAAATTTACATTAGAGGTACGTCAGTACACTTCCTTAGAGCTTGTTTTCCGTGTTATAGCATTTTCCTATGGGCAATCACGCCCCTTGTGTATAGTTTCCGAGTGTGATCTTCCGCTCCGACCTTGCGCGAGCCATTGCTCGCGCACGCACTCACAAATAAACGGAGAACAATTATGAGTTTTCCACTCGTTTCACGTAATTCTTGCACCGTTAAATAGCAAAAACTCATGTGCTTTATGAAATTTACAAAAATTAGACGTTAACGTTTCTAATTCCATGTTGTGCCTCTCTCAGACATAATACTTATAATTGACTTCCATTTTCAATTTCACATGATTATTGTAACTTGTTTTTCAGTAAAGTCATAAATTACACATCACCTTTTTTTCTTCTCCTTCTCTTCAGCAAAATTACTGATATTCAGCGGTCTAATATTTTCTTCTCATCAACCAGCGTCATATCACTTACTACAATTATACATTTGAATAGCGTTTTATCTTTGACAGTCTTTTTTTTGTATCATAAAACTGGACTGAATGTAATTTCATTAACAGAACATTCAACAATGCTCATACGATTATTTCTTAAAATTGTATTTCAAAATTACAAAGAACAAAACATTATACAATTTCGTGTAACAATCACATTCTGAAATTCACAAAATCAAGATGAATTTCGAGCAACAATGGCCTTTTAATTAATTTATCCGCGCGCCATTGTGAAGAATCGCGCGATGCAATTCGCGGGTATCGGTACGGTTGAGTTTTGAGAATCGCACAATCTTCATAGAGGATCAGACGTAACAATGGAATAACTTGCGTTGAAATGCTTTTCGTTTTTCGCGCAACTAACAGTATTTAACGAGAAGATCTGGGCGTATCATCATGCTAATTATTTCCTCGCCCGTTAGCATTTGAAATGTAAAAGGAAAATGAATATTTCCTTCTCCCACCGGACCCGGCGTCTTTCCATTCTGACAAGTTCAACACCAATGCTCTCGTTCCCTTGCACCATTGCCCACACATCTGACAGCTGCCGGTCCCGTTAGACCATACGTCCAGGCGAATTACTTGCGAGGTCGTTTCTGAGCCGATTCCAATGAGAGACCGTCGGTGCGATAGCAACGCCATTTGTCTTCGATTGAGAGTAAACGATCCCACCTTCGGAAAAAGTGAAAGATGGATAATTAAAAAAACACGGCGGCCCGCAACTCGATGGATTATCGCAGGAATATTTTACGAACCAAATCCGGTATGCTTGATGACTCTATGCAACTCGTGTTGTTGCAATCATAGCGAACCTTTCACTGAAATTTTGACGCATCGCGCTTTCAACTTCCGACAAGTTACTTCCTGAGGTTTTACGTGCCTTCGGGACTGATAACCCCTGGCAACCCTTCCAGATAAAATCAAGCAATTCAATTTGCAAACGAAATGCATTTTAAGTAACATAACATGTTCATCAATCTGCTCGTTCAAATGTAACGAACAAAATGAGATTGCACTTCGGAATTATGTTTCTCGCCTGTATTGAAAAATGAATCACTCTATTTGCATTCATTTTTTCCATTTTTGCATTTTTTAGCAAAATAATTGGCACATATCTTTTCTGTTTGTTTTTCTAAATACGATGGAACTTGGTATTAACCATTTGTTTTTAAATTTCAAGTTGATTTTAATTTTCAATCTTTCAATCAAATTGAACTTTTGTTCAATTGATTTTAATTTTATATCAAACATTTTAATCCGAATTACTTATTCATTTTGCAATGTATCTGAAAATGCAAGAGATAGCTTTGGCAAGCTGAAACAAAATAAATTGTAAAGTGATGTGAAATATCACAGATCGGAAAAACGTCCAAGCACAAGAGTAACGTCCATACGTCTCTGGGCATATAGCTTATTTTTTGTTTTCGCGAGGCGCGTCATTTGATGCCGTCGACCTACGCACGACGACGAGCGTTTCCCATCGAAGCTTCCGATTCCCCGATAAACTCATGTGCAAGCAGAATGCAGGAAGGAACGCCTGATAGAATGAAATTTCAACGCTTCTGCCGTACGCGCCCTTCGCAGACGGCACCGTACACTCACTGATTCCCAGTTAATTGCTCGCCGTTACATTGCTGCACGTTCGCAATAAATAAGAAGGATATATTGTATTGAGCATATGACTTGGTACGCGCATTATTCTATAGGCATATCTCTCGCCGGTTAAACTGACATGGGATATGAAAAACAGGACAACTGGAACGAGGAAATCTCGTTTCATAAAGTCATTGATTCCGGTTCGTGTGTCATCTTTTCTTTCATCCACGTCGTAACACGCGTCTGAGACCCTCGAGCTGAATGCAAGTGCGTGTGTACACACTCGCTGGGGCTTTCAGGACGCATCCGGAACTGTTTGTTATGTTTAATTGTACCGCGTCCTGTTGGACAGCAAAGACTCCGAACAGGTTCGTGTGCATTGCCGCATTCCATTTTGAGTTATAACACACCTCGCGCCGATCCCGTGGCAAACAGGTGGGTACAACGTGCCAAATATCTTCTAGTCATTGATTATACATTCATAATATAGACTCGGCCTGATAGTCTATTAGTGTCTCTCGGAGCGTACGAAACGGCTGGAAGAAAGAAAAAAAGCTGGATATAAATGGCTATGCAATTGATACACATCCGTACGGCAGCCGTCCGATCCGAGATAAAGCCTCCCCTTGGCGGTTACATATGAAAGAGAACGTGAAATGTTACCTGATCCATGTAAAGATGATTAAGTAAGTTGCTTCAGTTCAATATAGCGTTACATGCTGTGCAATAGATGTGCGTTATAACATATTGCCATTTCGTTGTTTACAACCTTCACTGGCTACCTTTTTTGTATTTTTTTTCTATTTTATTTCCTTCATTGATTTGTTTTTTTTTTCTTTCAGTTTTATGTTTTTTTTTTTTTTTTTTTTTTTTTTTTGTCAAATGAAAAAATACTTATGAAATAATGCAACCGTTTTATACAGCCGCCCCGTTCGATGCTGCAGGATGTGTACGGGGTAGCTTACAGGTGCTTTGCTTGATCGTCGCCAGTATCTTGGAAACTATCGCAGATCGTCGTTGATATTCGCAGTATCGCAGTGTGGAACATATGGAAATTTAATATTCCTTATGGATCGTAAAGTATTGAATGAACGTATCGATATTGTAAATTGAAAATTCAAAAAGCGTTGCAGAGAACAGAGAGCGTGAAAACGAAATTATTTTATCGTATACATATAGTGATGAATTCACAATTCGGATCGATGCTACCAATCGGATCAATTTATCGATTACAAATCAAATTTCTTGATTTAGGAGATGCAAAAAATAAAATTCCATTTGTATACATTTTTAGATTACAATGTTTAAACTAAAAAAATTGTACTGTAAAACTCCATTGTTCATTTTATGAGAAGAAAAACTATCAGAAATGAACAAAACGTGTAACTTACTCTATAGTAAGTTACATGAGTAACATGAAACTAAATGAAATTCAGTTACCATATGCAATTGTGAATTTTAACATGTGTTAAAATGTTAGTAATGTAACTTATAAATGAGTAAGAGTGAATTAAACGTAAAGAAGAAAAACTTCTAAGTTAGTGTGAGAAAGTTAAAAGATATGAGTATAAATTTTATCTGAGTAAGAGCCAATCTAAATTAATTATTTCAAATAAATTTTTTAAATTTTAAATTTTATAAATAAATTTCGTGTGAATGATTAAAAACTCATACAATTCAAAATACAATACAAAAACAAAATACAATTATAACTTTTATCTGAGTAAAAGACAGTTTAAAATTACACATGTTAATTTCAATTAGTCCAAACCAATTGTTAGTCACAACTGTAACTTGTTACTGCCTTAATTCAATTACATGTTCCAACTAATTGAAAGCTACCAACAAATTATACATATAACTTTCAACCGAGTGATTGTCAGTTCTATATATGTGTTCTTAGAATTCACTTTACTAAAAATCCATGTTTCATTTTAACAAAAATTTTCCCAATACTTGTAATTGAAGGTTATTGTTATTATACGTATTACAACTAAAAACAAAATAAACGGCAGGTGCAACTTAAAATTGTATTCGGCTTTCACTCAGTTACAAGTTACAATTTTAACATCTTAATTCTAATGTTTAATTATATTTCGCTACGTTAAAATCTACAATAAACAACACTGTAATAAATAAAGTTTAAAGTGAGAGCAAATTTACTCTAATTTTAAAGTATGTTTGTTGTATTTTTAGAAAATATTTACTCTAAAACTCAACTTTTCTTTTTTACAGTATAAGAAGTGACTGTCACTCAGATCCAAGTTTAAGTTGTAACGGCGCCTGCTGAGTTGCAAGATACAATTATAAGTTGTAACTGATTCTAACTCAATTAAAGATCACAGTTGTAATTTATAATTGTTTCTTAGTTAGTTTCAAGTTACAACTGGATCTTGTAACTGGTTCTCTATAAATTAAAGATGCATCTCACTATTTAAATAAATTAATGCCAGTTACAAATTTAAGATGTAAATTGTATTGAAGTTAATCAATTAAAATTGATATTTGTAACTTGAAAACTGATTGAGAGACAGTCACAAGTTCCAGTGATAACTTTTATTTTGAATTTGTAATTAATTCACTTAAAAACTTGAATGTCTATATTGAGTTTAGCAGAAATGCGAAATAAACAATTTGAAAACACATCAGCAAAATAGTTATCTTGTGTAGCGATAGTGCAAATTGCATGCCTTGGCTGTTTTGAACTAATAAAATCAAGTCATCGTTTAGCTATTAAGGATGAGCACTTAACCTTGACTAAAAAGTTTCCACAACCATAATGTATTCAGCCCAGTAGGAAATTTGCATAAATGAATTACACGGAGCCCGCCATAAGTCGTTGAGAAATTGTCGATACACCGTTAAAAAGCTGTTTTTAAGTGGTTCATTAGGTGTTTGTTAGCCCAATAAGCCGTAGCGTGGAGGCGAAATGCTCTAGCAGCTATAACCAGAGACTGAAAACATTCATTCAGACGTCAAACGTCCCACGATATGACGATAAAAGCGTGCTGATAACGATAATGGCTGAAATGATTTTGATATCAAAAGTGACATTTTGATATCAATAAAAACTTTTTTAGACCAAAGGATCGTTTATTCATTTGTCAGGACTGGATTGGCTTGATGCAAGTCATCGATCGATCAACAACCTAAAGAATCATCATGAGCCATACTAGATTCCGGAACTTTCAATGACACTCAAAACGATTGGCATCTGTATGCACATAGCAAACAACATTCGATTTTTACTAGCCACCAACTTTTCGTCTGTGTGCGCATACAGCCAACAATTCTATGCGTTCGGAAACGCAACGCACGAAGACAACGCGAAAATAAACCTATCGAGGTGCACTCGAAAAGTACACAGCACATATGGCAGTCCAGGGTACGTACTTCCAATAAGAGGATTAACCAGATATGCTCGAGTAAAAGTGCCAGATATGCCGCGTACTGACCTACTAGACAGTTATTCACAATTACATTCGGATATAGAGAGATACCAGAAGGGTGATAAATCACAGTTACGTCATGAGTTCAACATTGTTCATGATGACTCAACTAAAATCAGCGAAATTGTCATGAATAAGATCTAACATCGATAAAATGGGGATTAACATTTTGATCACGGAAATGATTTTTCTATTAAATTAACTTTTAATTTTTCATTAAACTGGTTTTAAATAAATAATATCATTTGCATAACTTGATTTTACTCATACAAAAGAGGATTTCCTAATAAATCTTAATATTTCCAAAATGGTTTTTACATTTGGGAAATATAAACAAAATTGTCTGAGAATAAAAAAGAACTTTTTCAAATGATTAATAAATTTTGAGTTCAAATTCCATTTGTATTATAATTTCGAAATTCAATCTTCTTAATCGCTCATTCAAACAATTGTTTATAGTGAAACTGTTAGAAAAATCTTGCTGCAACACTTTCTCACGTGAGAAACAATGAAAAAAAAATAACCGAGAGACAATATCATACGAACGATCAAAGTTAATAGTTCCAATCCAGGCTAATTTAATTTCGCGAGAATACCTGAATTAGCATTTGCTTAAATAAAGAGTTATCTAGAGCGAACATTGGATCTCCAAGGCCACGGGGAATAGTGGTAGCAAAAAGTCTCACCGCGGTCATCGAACCTCGCCAACTCCTCGGGATCTTGGTTTCTATTCGCCCACGGTGTACACATGTACAGGCCTCTGGAGAAGCGGTTGCGAGCAGCACCCTCTGGCTGCCCCTCCGTTGTACTTAACTTCCGCATCTCCCACTAAATAACCGTTGCTTAGATTTACCTAACATCCTTGACTTCACTGCTTCCTCCGCTGAGCCCATCACCACTCGTTGCACAGCAATCCTCAAAAAGTGCAGTTTGTTCTCGATAGATCTCATCATCGGATTTGCATTGCGTGGTAATTAGAAGTGTTATTTGCATACTCGAGCGTCGGGATTACCTAGTGACAGAGTTACGCAAATCAACGACTGGTTATGAGATAGCAATTAAATTAGATAATTATAGTTTAACTGTTTTGTATGTATGTTTCTTTCCTTTTTCAGCTAATTTTCATTTAAATTGAACGAATTGAATTATCAGGCGGAAAAAAAAATTTTTTTTTTAATGAAACAATATAGACAAGACTTGAGGAAAATGATAGAAAAAATTCACAGAATCACAAACAATCAGTGAGTGATAAAAAAATCAAGGAAGAGTGGAAGAGTCATTTCAACTCAATCAAGACGGCAGTTACTCTACGATCAGATTTTGTTTCATAAATTAAAATAATTGTTCGAATAAAAGAGAGAAATAAGAGTCCCGGGGTTATAATTTATACGCTATCAAGAAAATGATCCCGTGCTCTTGAAGATTCATTAAAGTATAAATTATGTCTCTTACTGATTAATACGCACAAGAATAATTGTGTTTCCACCTTTTTCAAATTCTTTCCCTACGACGTTATTAAATTACACACTTTTCTTGAGCTGATTATATATAACCGCGCAACATCAGATTTACAGGAACAGTTTTAATTTTAATTTTCATTCAGTCGTGTGGTTTCATTAAAAACTAAACTTTTAAAATAACTTTGGCAAAATTGTAGCCGCTGGTGATAGTTGTAAAGAACTATCTCTAACGCTCGACACTTTTATCTTCTTTTTTTTATTGTACGCGCAACAATTTACATACTAATACAAGATCAATTTTATGAAATACTGACTGCCAGGAGCAAACTATAGGCCCCACTCATTTAAAGAAATTTCTGTTACTGTAGTGTAAGCTTTTCTGTTATCGGGAGTACATTCATCTTCACTGCTATAATTCAAAGTTTAAAATAATAAACATAATAATAAATAAGTTAGTATCATTTAGAGAAAGGCATTAGTGAAAGGTCTGATAAAATTTGATATACTAAAATTATGAGTCTATATAAATTTAAATGAGTTTGTCTGTTATAAACATTTTTAATTACTGCATTTTCATGATAGCTGATTGGAAGATTGCAGGTTCATTGTCTGCTTTGTTTTGGTTTTAGTATTGTTTCATATTTTCAAATGTGCCACTTTGCAAAGTCATTGAATAACATTTCTACTTTCAATTTCAATTTTTTACCAAACAATCTTCGAGTTTCGTAGTGCGAAGAAAGCCATCTTGAGATTAAATGCATTCAAAACTAACCAAGTAAAACAATAACCGAGAGGGTAAGTGAGGCTGCAAGTATACTAGGAAAAGCAATAATATCTGTTTTTCGAACGATTGCTGAGCCACCAACATGAAACTTTCTCACGATATTGGTACGAACGTAATAAGAAAATTAGCCATTTGTTTAAATGCACTGCTTATATTGTAACCTCGAGAGATGTTTCTGTGGATTTTAACGTCTTGACAAACCATATATTAAAACAGAGAATTTTTAATTCGTGTGCAAACAACTTCCTATCATTCTTCTAACAAATTGTTTTAAGAGTATGGATATTAAATATCTATAGAGATTCTACTTAAACTGGAATTTCAAAATGAAACGATTTATTCCAAATATTAAATAAATCTAATAATTTTGATGCGAATCTGCAAATTCATAGACAAAATTTAAACAAAGGAGGAAACATTAAGAACGCATGACACAATTAGGAAAATGAGAAAATAATTGTTTCTCTCAAAAAAACTGCAGCTACTGTAAATCCTGAATACGTTTTATGAAAAAAGAAAAACAAAAACCAAAAGAAATCGAGGAAAGACTTTCTTCCACGATGTTTATTTTTTTCATCTTCGATTTACGGAGAAGCATTTCAAACGGTAAATTCTTAACATCGCAACAAACTAACAACAGACTCGTCTTATCAAAGTAAACACATTACAATCTTTCTCCAAGATCGTCGTCGATAATGTAAACTTGTAAATGCAAATAGCATAGTTAACGTGAGAAGTGATTATAATTTAAATATAAGGAATGTCGAACACAATTTGGGCGATTGAGGCAACTTGGTCGGTATCGGGTTACGTTTTGGCGTGTATTAAGTGATATCTCAGTTTTGAAATGCCAAACGAGACGCCGCGGCTTAGAAGCTAACTAAGCCGTCGCGTGCAACTATCTCTTACATATGCGTCTGAGCTTCGCTCGGTGTTAGAAGTAGTACCCAGCGTACGATGGCATGAAACGCTTTCCATGGATAAACCGCTAAACGTCATGCGATCAAGTTGATTTGCGTATCAAGATATTGGACTTTCATCGATGAGTGAATCGATGGCCTGAAATTGAGTCTGTTATCATACCGGTTAACGTAAATACAGCCCGCTGAGCTGTTAACGTAAATAATTAATATGCAGCTTTGGAAACTGCTGAATCGCCATGAAACGAATAGAAATCGGATACATCTTCCTTACGAGAAGATAAACAAATTTTTATGACAAAAAATTGCATTTAATTTATTTTATTTTTTGTTGAATGGTATTATTACTTATTTTTACGTTGTGTTTATCAAATTATTTCAATTTATTCAAACTTCCACTGTAACGAATAACTTTTAAAAATTCAACAACATTATTTGTTATTTATGCGAATAAATGTACCAAATGAAATTATTTTAATTTTACATTCAAAACAAATTAAAACATTTATTTTGAAACAAATTGTTGATGAATAAATGAATAAATTAATGACCTGTTATGACTTGTGTGAATAATTCGCATTTATATTTAATTTTTTATTTTTACTACCGTACGTAACTTTTATGAAATTTCTTGCCGTTGATATTTTAGGCCCTATGCATTGAAACTTATATGATAAAAAAAGTGTGACAATGCATTGTCAGTGAGTCTAAATTATTTGATTTATTATTTAAGAGTGTGTATTTATTAAAAACATGTGCTAAAATTTAAATGAGAACTAAAAGAATAGCTCGTTGGAATTCAGAATTAGAAATAATTCGCGGAGTCTAAATAAATAAACTTATAAATGATTCGTAGACCTGAAATAAGAACTAGTAACTGAAATAAGGTGTATGCGTAAATCCTTCACCACTTAACTGATTATGGCTGGGAGCCACAGAATGTATAGAATGAACTCTGAAATTCTAACTCTTGTGCAAATGATAAATTCAGAATTGAAGTTAATTAATAAATAATTCATAGTGAGCAATTCTACTCTTTACTCCGTTAACACCTGCTCCCTTACATTAAGGTCAATCATTATCTGATGACAAAACTTTCAACTGCTTTGATTTGGTTTGATTTTGAATGATTATTGAATTATCATCTTAATTCAAATTTATTTTTCATTTTGAACAATGAAAATATTATTTATCACTTTAAGATGACCGTTACTTTAAGACAACCGTTAAAAACGAATGAAATTAAGAGTTGATTAGTTTCTCCTAAAATGAAACACAATTCATGAATTCTATTCACCTGTTTCGCATGTTGCAAAACGGGAATTCCTATTCGAATGGAACTTGCGATCGTCTTTTGTTTATATCAAGAGATGTTGATTTGGATGTTGTCAAGACAGTCTGGTTTGGAACAGAGAATAAACGTGAAGTGTAACGATGTTACAATAAACGTTTCTTGTTCTGTTATAACAACTCAAGTTCCACCTATACATCTCAGCACGTAACATGATCATTTCTGGCAGAGTTTCGCAGAGTGACAAAAATCTTTATTTGGCTTACCAGTCGCACGTTGAGGGTGAACAAAATATTCATGTTAAAAAAGGCTTCTTTCATTATGAGACCGGTTGGAGCCGCCTACCTTTTGTTGTGCCTAAAAACAAAGAACTAACACCTCAAACGACTTATCCAACAGCAAATGCAGACACCAAAGAAGTTTAGCCGATAGCCGAGCAATTTCGAAAATCTCATTGTTCACAGGATTTTGTCTAAGGATATATCAACCTGTTGATTGAAGATATACTGCCATGCTTTCCAATGATGAGCCTTGTTCAATTAAACAATTCTCACGTGGTGAAAAAAAAAAGTGCACGATCGACATCCGCGCAAAATAAGTTAACAAATTGTATAACCAAGAATAAGTCTTGCGGGAAAAAAGAATCATTGAATGAAACTGACAACTGTAAATAATGTCGTCAAATGCTCGCGTAAATGCAATCTTTTTTTATTTTCTTTTACTTTGGTCTGTTATTTGCAAAGAGACGCTGATCACCTTAAATCCAATTACATATTCCCAGCTTGCAACTCTATGGAAATAATTTAATGGATCGAATATTGATTATCGGCAGGCGTGTGGCATAATTTTGCACTCAAAATTCAATGCCGCCCTTCTGTCTCGCATTACTCTGGCGCATCGTCTCGCAAACACTCGTTCGATTTGCTTGCTTTAACGCTGTTGAAATAGTTGCGAAATGATTTCGTACGAAACAAGAACTTTGCGGTAGCTGACAGCCCTTGAAGCGCAAGCTCAAGATCGTATCATCAGAAAAGAGGCATTGTTTCAGTCGGAGAGTATGACTTAGTTTCTGAGTACGGCCAATGTAAACCCGACGAAGATCGAGCACACAGAGCATCGCAGCTATTACTCACTCGACTTTCCGGGAACGTTTGCTGACTTCACGGATGGGGTTTTTTACAGGCTTTAATTGAGGCTCCGTAAAACTCGCTGGGATTTCTCACTGGCGCGTCTATTTCGACCGCATCGCTAAAAGGAATTTGCTGAGCAGAATTTACGCTTTTATTGCGCTAATAGTTGTGGGGTACACGCTTCGTCTCGCACCGCCAAGACGAACGAAAATGCTCCAAAAGTCGATTACACCGGTGCCTCGTTTTATTTTTACATAGAATCAGTCGCCGGGGGAATTATGAAAATTTATGGACCATCCTCGCGTTTATGGGTTGCCCAACACCATAAACATCGGAGCACTGATGTTAACATTTTGCTGACACGCAAATTGTTGTTCACTTAGCGCCTCGTCGCACAGTGACACTCAAACATATTTCAAACCCCGATACGTTAATTACGACTATCTTCTTGCTCATTCTTTACCCTTATAATTTTCTACATAATTTTGTCATATTTTTTCTTTTTTTTACATTTTAGCTATCCCACGCCGTTATTTTATACGATAGGATATAATTTTACATCTTACAAGACTTTGCAATCTGAAATTTTACAAAAAAAGCTTAAACGAAAATTTAATCATTTAAACTATCATGATTTTCTGTTATTTGTAAGAAATTTTTGTCGCTGTATTTTAGCATCATAAGACGTTGGGAAGAGACTTGGAAAAAGTTGTCGAACTATCATGCACTTGACATTATACATTCGAGTTAAAGATATGTCCTAGGAAACGATTGAATGAAATGAAACGCATGCTTATGTGCCAATAGTTCTTTGAATCTAAAGGAGTCTACATAACGACTCTATTCATCGGACGGTCCTAACTTCTGGGATCTCGCATCAATAACTCCCATGGATCTACCTCCTACCGTGAATGCTATCAATGAGCGAGCCCCTCGCCTGTTAGAAACGTGACGTAAAGCATATTACATATATAATTTGTTGCTTGAACAGTAGATGCACAACCTATACTACCATTTCTAATAAGAGTGTAATTATCCTCTTTCGTCAGGTATCCTATAACCTTTTATGGTTTTACATATAGCCATACAATGAAGTTTATTCTCGAATTCTTAGGGCATCCCTTGTCTCAGACATCATTTATAACAGTCGTTTCATATCGAATTACTTGATAATCAGAGTCATAATTATCTTCTCTGACATAATGATTCTTTATTATAAAATTATCTTCCAATAATCAACTTCGCGGTGTACAAATTTTGTGAGTTAACAAAAATTATGACCTCTGAAATTATAAAACAATTTAATCTCGATATAATATTTTACGATTAATTGAATTCACAGAAAAAAAAAACAATTTTTTTTTCAAATCTGTAAAAATGTTTGATTCTTATATCTAATGATGAATTTTTTTATCGTTTCAGCACACACTAACGGGTCATTGTGAAAAAGTGATGGCAGCAAAGTTTCTTGGCGAGCCTTCAAAAGTTGTCACCGGCAGTTACGACAGAACTTTAAAAATTTGGGATCTCCGCAGCAAAGCCTGTGAGCATACAATTTGCAGACATTAAAAATTGCATCCTCCCGAAGGGAATGCACTTTTACGATTTTATCAACCCTTTTCTATTACGCAACTAATAATTTTTCACTTAACTTACACAATACTCCCACGTTACATAACGAATTCAAATTCGTTTCTGATAACCGAGCGCAGCTTGACAAAAAGTTGATCATCTCGAGTTGTAATCGGCTGACTGCTTTAATCTGCCCTTGGATCCGACTTTGATAGATGCGTTCTTATGAGGGATTATTTTTACACGCGCGTTACTTCCGGCTGATTCGAAAATATGCCATCGAGGATCGCATTATCTCGATTAGTCATGGGATAACAGGCGCGACAAACCCGCGTAACCTTTTGGAAAACAATAAAACAAACTCTCGGGATCCGCGCAGTCATTCATATGTATATTGCGCAGCTCATTGACCGAGCACAATGCAACGGACGAACGTGTTCAATGAAACGCATTCACTTACAATGTCACGTATTAATGAGCTCTGCTAAAAGAAGCGCTATTCTTTACCATCGCCTTACAAGATTAATTACTCTAATAGATCGTCGAATCAATGAAGAAAAAAATGATAATAAAACGTCCTTATCTTCTTTATTTTCTCACCCTCGGCTTCCGCGTTTTCCCGATCCTTCAATCCAACACCATCCGCTATCAAACAATGTTTGTCTCATTATTTTTCAGCGATTATCTACCGGGGTGCATTCCACTGCACCGCGATAGATGCACACGTGATAATTTTTTCCAAATTAATGCATATAAAAAATGAATGAAGAATTGCATACGTATTTTTTTATTTTATATATATTTGAATTTGTATCATGCGTGTATAATTTAATTAAAATTAAAAATACAAAAACTATACATCAAATGTATTTAAAAATTTATTTTTGTTCAGCAGATTTTCGAAGATTTTTTTGTATAACAATAAAAACACAGCATAAAATTCAATTTAATTAAAATTAAAAATACAAAAATTATACATCAAATGTATTTAAAAATTTATTTTTGTTTAGCAGATTTTCGAAGATTTTTTTGTATAACAATAAAAACACGGCATGAAATTCAAGCCTTGTAAAAGGTATCTCAATATTCTAAAACTAAAATGCCAGCCACCGTCGCGCAAAAGGAAAAATCGTTCGATCATGAGGTCAAGGTTATAGGTCTTTTTTTTTTTTTTTTTTTTTTTTTTTTTTTTTTTTTTCGTCGTCTTATACTTTCTTAGGGACACTTTTGCTCAGGGTAATAAATTTCCGCCAGATTAAATGAAAGTTATATCGCATGGAAAATAAATGTAACACGCAGCGCGAAGATTCGCGAGCGCGTCTTCCACGATTTTTACGCCACGGGATGGCAACAGAAACAATATCAAATTGCGCATTACATTTGCGCCCGAGTAAATGCGCCGCATGCGCCGTAACTATTTATCACAACTGTTGAATGGTATCGAGGAAATGGATTTGAAAAAGGGACAAAATCAACACAAATCCGAAGAATGAAATATACCGAGTGAAGCGTACAGAGAATGCTGAGTGCATTCGTGTCATCTGCCGGCGCTCACTTTGAAAAAGGTAAAGCGGAGTATTGCCTCCAGCTTTATTTGACTCGCGACATCATGTTCCTTTCTCTCCACTTTCGCTCTTGCCTCGATCTGACGTGTGAGTGTGTAAAGTCGCGCACAAACGAGGTGTGCATCAATTCGAATAGGCGATAGCCAAGATTCCCCGAGTTGCGAATTGAAGAGATGTTGTGTGCAAACGTAGCTGCGCGGCGAAATCCCAATACGACAAGCAGTGGAACAATAACAGATACATTTATTTTTTGGCACCGTGGAACGATTTTTGCCACCAAGATTTTTCAAATCTGCGCGATACACATCTCTCGATTTATCGTTCCGTAGGAAAGTTATTATTATGCGAATATCAAAAAAAAAAATGAAATAAATGTTTGAAAATAATATTTCGTTTTCTATAAATTGAAAAAAATTAAAGGAAGTGGCTATTCGCACAGCAGAGTATATAAAAGTATATGAGAGTACACGAGGGAGTACATAAGAGTAAATGAGAGTATAGGAGAGTAAATGAGAGTACAGGAGAGTACATGAGAGTATATGAGACAAAATTCCATTTTCAACAATTTCCACCCTAAACGAGTTTTATTTCAACCGAATTCCGTGTTATTTTTATTTTTTAAAACTCAAAACAAAGTTCATTTTCAAAAATTTCCTTTAAAACAGTGTTTCATTTTA
>JAQQRF010000309.1:0-72875 GCA_030523145.1 Trissolcus brochymenae | reverse complement strand
CAGTTACTATTTTCTTTGAAACCAGGTATGGATAAACGACGATATAACTTCCAACGAGTTAATGAAGTCGCTGCAATATTCTCTACAACAGCAGATGGAGAAATTCCTGAATCATACGTAACGATTCTACTAGCTGTGCGACAGTGCGAAGTCTGTTAAAGACAAACGCTTTACGACAGTTCGTAAGATACTAAGAATGTTACACAAGTTGTGTGAATCAATATAGTCGGAGGACGTACACTCAATGTCGACAACGAGTAATGTAACGGAAAAATTAGAAGGTTAAGTATAGGGTGTACTCGTTAAACCATACGACCTTGTGTATTCTGCAGGAGACATACACGTTAGTGCGGTAAGTCATAAGACCAATGAAAATACCACACAACACCTTTTATACGTTCTTGCATAGTTGAATAAGGACATATACGTTGGTATGGCTAAGTGTAAATGTGAAGGAAAGAGATAAGAGAAGAGATGATATGGTACAAGGGTAGATTAAGAATAAGTCTTACTTTTGTTAATCGAGGAGAAGAATTGATAATGTCAGCAACAATAAGGCAACGATGTGGCAGCGACCTGGACAGTGGTGACAGCCGGGACAATGGTACACGTATTGGTACAAGTATCGATGCACAGGTCCTGGTGGTCCACACGCAACGTTGACACGTATCGACTCGAGAACAACACGCGTATCGGTCGACGAACTACTTCAGGTTTAGTGACGACGCGTTGGTTGGCGAACTGGAAATCGGCGTTTTTATTTAACTAATTGATTTCTCGCTGTAAGATCGGTAGACTTAGTACTCTTATTGCTGAACTATTTGTGGACAGTCAATTCGAGTTTTCTTGTCGTTGAACAATTTGGGGACAACGGTTAGCAAGAGGATTAGTCTACCGGATAGAACAGGAGAAAAGACTCATTTGGTCAAGAAGATGACACGTTATTTATTTACTTTACGACAATAGAATGTAAAGGTGGAGAGGGTTTTCCAGGTACTTTGGGAAGGACAATTTTCCTTTTTAAAATTCATGAGTTTCCAAAAATATTTAATATCAATATAAATTTCAAACATTTATTACATGAAAATGCAAAATGATCATAAAAATCATAAAAGAAAGAAGAATCATAAAAATGTAAATGTATCGTAGTTGTATCAATTTACTCAACTCCATATGTAGATCACTATTATGACATCCTATTTTAGAATAATCTGAATTGATTAGTCTGTTTTTTGTCATGTACCAATTTGTCAAGCTATCGAATTCTAGTAGCGACGTCTGAAGACATCGTACTTGACATTGAAGTGTTTGAATTAAATATATTATTTATTGTCCACTTACTTTTTTAACGGAAAGGATTTGGTTGTTATTCGTACAACCTATGGTAATATATTCTTAATGTCTTATTGGCGAATTATTGTATATAGATAGAGTTGAACATTTATTTTTATGAATTATTAAACGTAATGGTTGGCATTACGTAACAATGTTATAAAAATTATCTTTAAAAACCATTTGTTTTAATGTCTAAGCATGAAATTCCTTGATATTACATTGAAAAAACGGTAATGTTAATAACGGTATGACAGTTCAAACAGAAACGCATATTGATAAGCGGCAGTAAATTGAATTTTAAATACATTTCATTCTAAAGAAATTTGTCTAAAAATTGATATAATTCAATCATTCAATTTGAGCATTAGATTTTATTTGATAAATTTGATCGAATCGAACGAATAAATTCTTAGGAGTTTTTTGAGAATTTTTCGCCCATTACTCTAATTTCATCCTTTAACACTATTTTTATCTATATTTTGAGAGAAAGCGTCTTTTGAAAGCTTCATTTTCTTTTCATCTTTAGATCTTAAATTAGCTATTTTTGAAATGAAATTATATTTAATAAAGAATATAGGATGCATTTCGATCGTGCTAACCTTTTTCTAAAACAAAATTGAAAGAATAATGAATTTTCTTAACAATTTTTAAATTTAGATTTAGAAATTTTGAGCCTTAAAAGAAAATAATATCATTTAGAAAATTGGAAATGAATAATAAAGATAATAATTAAAACACATTATTTAAGCTCGAATGAGCATAATTTCATAGAATATATTATCGTTAAGATTTTTTGTTCGTGCACGTATTAGTCATAAACAAAATACATTGAAGTTTAGGACTCGTTTTACGTACATGTCGTCCAGTTCAACCGCTGTTGCAGACAAATAAACAAAAGAATTGAATAATTTTTTTTGATAGAATTGAAAATTACCGATAATTGTTGACAGACTAGGAAGTTTTTCAAGATGTTTTTTTCCAAAACTTGTGATATAATTCGATCACATTGTTCGTTTTTTCAAGCAATTTAAAAACACTAAAATTCTCAGGGCCTACGGTATCAATCCAATAACCCATGAAATAATATTTGAATAATGGCTCCATCATTTCTTTATTTTCATCTGCGCAATGACTTATAACACTTCGATAGCTCTCTTCAATTTGACGTGATTTTTAGGAATGCTAAGCCAACTAAACGGCGAATAACAGTTAAACCGTTTTTTCACAATTTTTCTTGCTCGTCATTTTTCTGCTGATTGTTGTCAGGTGGTAATAGTTCAACACTGCTTTCGCCAATACCTGTTACCTTTTTATTTCATTGATAGAATATTAAATTAACAAAATAAAACCTTTTATAAATTAAATTACTCTGAAAAATTACTTGATCATCGTCTTGCGGTAACATCAAATTGTTTAGTTTTGTGATGATCTTTTTTTTCCGCCCTCTAGTTGCATCAGCCTTTGATAGAATAAAAAATGTATTCATTTTATCATTATTTAGTGCTAAAAAAACTTCAGTTTTCAAAATTAGATACATGATCAATTTCTAAAATGGTTTTCAAATTTAGGTAAAAAATTCATGAGCGAATCTAAAACGGTCCAGAAACATCAATCGTGTAACAAAGTAAATCAATTTTGTAAACATTTTATCCGAATTTAACATTATGTTAATAAATTATTTTATTCGTTTAATCACTCTATGCAGTCTATAAATTTTATTCTTCATTATTGATATTAACAAAAAACCCGGTGTAAATTTATCGTTTTAATTATTTATATTACATTTTGACGAAATTATAAATAATACTTAATAAAATAATTAATTAATAAATTAATTAATAAATTAAAATGGAAAATTCTTACCAAACACAATGATAAACTTGTCTCCGGTTGAGAACATCTGCAAAATATTAATTCACATGTGAGCAAGATTACAAAATCCGAACGAAAATAAAAACAATAAGTTGCGTCTACACATTGCAATGAAACTCTCAAGCAATGAAACTTGAAATACAATATTACAGAGCCATGTGTGCTCTTTTGTTCTGACCGGAAACACATATTATACTCAGCTCAAAAATTGGGAATGATGTTGCAAACAACCCATTCGCAGAAAATCAATTAATTCATGATGCTTAAGTGGAAAATGGTCCTCGAGACGCACCGGAAGAAGGAAACTGCAAATGGGAAAGCGTAACCCTCAAAGGATACACCACTTTTTTCAATCAGAGCGTCTCTTGGTCCAGCTCCCTTGGAAAAACTAATTTTTGGGGGACTCCTCGCGGTCCTCTGGTCTCACCCTCACGGAGTGGAATCAGGGCACAGAAAAATATAAATTAACAAGCCCAAGCTAATAGAGTCAGTCCCAAAATTTTCTACATATTACCCTGGCGAAATCTAGTAACCATTGAAACTAGTGAGATCTACAACTAGTAAAGACAGCACTGCTACAATAGGCTGCCAAATTGGAAATCTTCAAGAAAATCAAATCATCCAATCACCCTTTAACAAAAGTAAATCAACACCTTTTTTCATGTAGAATACAATCCTCCTTCCCCAAGGACAGAATAATTCCGTAACAATTAAATAGAATTCGTCCATTTCTGCACTCTCTGTCCCTTGCTAAAGTTGACAATTAAGATTCAACATTCTTTAGAAATAGGGTTGAATTAGTCAACTGATCCACCCCATTTGCAAAAAAAAGACTCAACCAACCAGAGATCGAAAGTAGTTGCAATTCCTTATCTTTTTATTTTCTTTAAGACCTAATAACAATTCCTACCAATTAATTTACAACCCTGAATTTGACCAGACCGGCCCTGGGAGTTTGAGGTACTCCCGAACCCTCGCAGGACTTACGAGCGACTGTCTACCCTCGCCAGAACCTGGAACCAGGGAATTATCAGAGCGACCAGGAACCCCACACCCAAAAAGGGTTAGGATAACAACCTGCTTCCACGAAGAAGGGCAAAGAGCCATGCACCACGAAAAGTGCGTCAAACCCGGAGTGTCCCGACCAGGCTGTTTCGCCTGTGATCGAGCAGTTTTATAAGCCGTCCCTTGACGGACGCCCGTATGTAAACCTCACAGTTTAAACCCCGAACAACCCCACGAAGCCCACGAAGTTGTATGCACTGTTAGACAGTGGCGCCACCCGTTCGTATCTCGGTGCACAGGGATGCGATTTGTTTTCCCAGGAGATCACCAGATTTCAAGAAGGAAAACCTCGTCTGGTTTTGGCTAACGGCGCAGAGGAAGCTGTATCCGGCGATGTTTTACTCCAGGTCGAGCTCACCAATCTTTCGGTTGACCTGAATTTCAGGATTGCACGTTTCCTGCAATACGAAGCGATATTAGGCATGGACGCTTTACGAAAGCTCAACTTGACGATTGATTTCATTGAAGATTATATGGATCGGAACCAATACCCTTCGAGTCTTCACCCTCTGCCGCCCGGCCGGAGACGGATGTGTGCGGACTTATTGATACCGAGGCCGAATAACAGCAGAATATCCAGGATGTCCTGAAGAAGTTCATCACTCCATGAGAAGAAGTTTCACTAGACCTCACGAATGTTGCCGTCCATCAAATTGATCTCACCGATACCGAGCCAATCCGCCAGAAGGTACGCCAGTCTCGCCCAAGGTGTTAGAAGCGATGCACACCGAAGTCCAGAAGATGCTGGATCAAGGCATCATCGAGCCGTCAAACAGTGAGTGGAACAACCCTGTTGTGATGGTACGAAAGAACACGAGCGATTATCGCTTCTGCCTCGATTTTCGACGGCTGAACAAAGTCTCGCGGAAGAACGCGTACCCGCTGCTGAATATGACCACCATTTTGGATCA
Organism: Trissolcus brochymenae; assembly: GCA_030523145.1. Taxonomy (NCBI): domain Eukaryota; kingdom Metazoa; phylum Arthropoda; class Insecta; order Hymenoptera; family Scelionidae; genus Trissolcus; species Trissolcus brochymenae. The sequence continues at coordinate 67,692 of JAQQRF010000309.1, read as the reverse complement.
GCTGCGAGAGACTTGAGCCAAGCCTATTACCAGATCCCGTTAACTGAGTGCTGCAAGCAGTACACAGCTTTCTCGATTCCGCAGCTGGGACATTTCCAGCACCGACGAATGCCCTACGGGGTTACAAGAGGGCCAGCTACTTTCCAGCGCATGCAAGACAAACAGAGCGGTCCTGACATGGCCCCGTTCGTGTTCGCGTACATGGACGATATTATCATCGCCAGGTAATAATATCGTCCTGGTTGTACAAAATCACCGATGCAACGGGACGACTTGCAAGATGGGCTCTACAGCTGCAAGAGTACGACTTCACTATCAAATATCACAAGGGTGCTCTTAACAAAGTGCCGGACGCGCTCTTTCGTATGTATGAGGGTTGTGAGAATGCCGTGTGGACCCTGGAAACCACCGATGACGAGTAGTACCTCCGGCACATCAACCTGATACGAGAGAACCCGAAGGTCTACCCGAACTGGAGAGAAGAAGATGGCAAGCTGTGCTACCACAAACCTGACCTGCTACTTGATCAAATCATGGAAGATCTCGACGCATGAAAAATGGTCGTGCCTACCGAGTGCCGAAAGCAGATCATCTCCCACGCACACAACCTGCCTACGTCTGGACACATGGGAGTGGATAAGACATACGCCCGAGTAGCCAAGAATTTCTATTGGCCGGGATTATTCAAAGACGTGGCTGACTACGTTCGAGCCTGAAACACCTGTCAAAAGGTGAAACCACAGAAAAGAGGGACCAAAGGATTGATGGGCAAACGGCTGGTGGACAAACCGTGGCAAGTGGTCTCATCAGACATAATGGGACCTTTTCCACCCAGCAAAAGACAATTCCGCTACATCGTCGTCTGTCAAGATCTTCTCATGAAGTGGGTCAAGGTAAAATGCCCGAGAAGGAAAATGCGAAGAGCATCCGCCGCGTCTTCGAGGAGTGGATTGTCTACCGTTATGGTCGACCCCAGAATCTTCTCACCGATAACGGCACCGAGTATGTGTACCAGGAGATAAAAGCTATGTGCAAAGAGTATGGAGTCCATCAATTTATCACGCCACCCTATCACTCCCAGGCCAACCCTACAGAGCGGACGAACAGAACCCTGAAGACCCTTGGCCGACGTAGGCCGTCGGCCAAGATCATCGCGACTGGGATGTCTATTTACCTGAGTTCCAGTACACGATTAACTACGCGAAACAATCTTCTACGAAGCGTAGCCCTGCCTTTTTGCAGTTAGGTTATGAATTAGGACCCGTTGCGCCCGGCGATCACTCGTCGCCAGGGCATCTCAATGTTCTTTTAATTCCTGACCTTTACTAAACCTGGTCATCAGACACCTCGAAGAGGCTTCTAACCTCCATGCTCAATACTATGATGACAAGCGACGGGACGAAACCTTCGCGCCGGGCGATTTAGTCCTCAAAAGGTCTCACGTGCTGTTTTCCGCAGCTGAGTACATCTCCTCGAAGCTCACACCTAAATCCGAAGGTCCGTTCACCGTTATTTTTGCTCACTCGGACCTAGTTTACAATCTCGAGGACGAAAACAGGAGACTTCTCCGGAAGATCCACGTACAAGACCTTAAACGTTATTATCCCCGACTGATTAATGTGAATTTTTCAGATCAGAATGCAGCATCACCTGACGAACTCCCCGAAGAAACTCCGGGAGCCGGTGCCGGACCCGCTGATTACCAGGAGGTACTAGCCCCTCCTGACAGCATACCTAGATCGCCGGGTAGCCGCACACCAAGCCAGCGATGACGCCGAGCCTCTGGCGTGTATGTCAGAGGAACAGGAAGTGGAGAAGCTCCGCCATGGCGAGGACGTTTTCGCTCCCCAGAAATGAAAGATCATTTCTGTGTATACTATTGTCAAAAATGTCATTCGAAGGAGCAGGAACATCTACTGAATCGCAAAATATTTCAACTTTAGCTTTTAGTACTGAATGCGCGAAAAAACCATACCTCGACGGAACCTTCTTTACTCCGGATTTCTCGATATCGAATATAGCGAAAGGGATGGTCGTGGCAAACTGCAACCTGTGCGACCCGAAAAAAGCCATTAAAGGAATATTACGTTCTTCTTCAAACTTTATTTCGCATTTGAAGATATAACTTATTCTAGATAATGTAAACACAAGTATTTCAATATAATTTTAAATGTTGAGCGGAAAGAGTATTTTTCATAAAGTGTGATAAAAGAATGACTTAATAATGCATTGATATCAGAGCAAAAAATGCCTATTTGCCTGATATCATTATGTTTTCTCGGCACTTTCTTATCACTCGTTGTAAAAAATATCATGTTGCACTCGTGTACGAAAAATGTCAACTTACCGCACTCATACAGCAATATACTATTTATATGGCGCGAAATTCAAAATATCAGGGAAATAGTTACAGAGAATAAGAATAAGAATAGAATAAGTCGGTTATTTTTTCCGTTTGTTCTTTTTATGGTGAAAGAAATGTATAAAACTAATCCAACAATATATAATTATATATAATTATTCAATTTCATTAACGAAATTGAATAATAATAACATTGCGAAGAAACTTAAAAAAGAACTTAAAATTAAAGATCACGAAATAGTGCGGATGTTGATTTCGGAAATTTTTTTCGGGTTGATAATAATAATTCATGAAATTGCTCGGAGAATTGTTTGTTCGTTGTTTACTTGTTTTCATAGCAATTAAATACATTTACTAAATGATTTCACACATTTTACAGAGGAGTCATGAACAAGTTTATACGGATAAATATTTAGAGTACGCACGGAAAAAAAGAAAATCTATAACAGGTGAAAGAATAAGTCGCAGAAGTGCTCTGTTTTTGCAAGCCAAATTCAACAACAACTTGATTGCTTTTTTGTTGGAAAGCATGTTGCCATTCAGCATCATTGAAAGATCAACTTTCAAGAAAATGATTCAAGGTTCTTTTCTAATTTCATGCCCCTTTAACTTACTGAATCTTTTCAGGATTTAACTGATAACAATTGAATTAATAATTCATGTTTTTGTAGATCTCCAGGCAGATCGAAAGGAAAAAGTCAAACCTTTATCTCGACGGCAAATCGTTCGAAAAATGAAATCAAACTTTGCTAAGAAGCTCAAGACTCTGAAAAAAAATTTGGAAAAAATAGAATATGTTTGCAGCACTGCAGACATCTGGACTTCCAACTTTCACAGATTCTTGGGAGTAAAACTTCACTGGATAACAGAATTATTCGAATATGAAATTTGATACAAACAACGTTATAAAAAATTTCTAAACTGTGAATGTGTGTGTGAATAAATTCTAATTATTCACAAAAACTGTTTACAGATCGATTCGATATCTATAGAAAGAATGTCAGTAATTGTAGCATGCCAAAGATTTGCAAGGACTCATTCTGACGACCGAATCGCCGAAATGCTTACTAACATTTGTGCTAATTTAGGCCTCGATGCCAACAAAATCGTCTCAGTGTGCACCGACAATGGCTCTAATTTTGTTATAGCATTCCAAGAACTCGGAGTTACAATTTACGATTCTTTTTCAAGTAAGCAATTCTGATGATTTATTATTAATATTTTTATGTGTGACATTTATATCATGAAAATATATCCTCTCAAGAAATGCTAGCGATGAAAATGGGTCTTCAGATGAGGAAAATCACCCAGGATCTGCTCGTGACTCGTCAACAGAGAATGTATCAGATGAAGAGTCAGAAACTGCAGAACAAATATTTCCTGATTTTCGTTCTCTTCCATGTTACTTCCGATGCGCTAGCCACACGCTGAACACAGTGGCTTCCACAGATGCACTGAAGATCATTCAGAATAACCGTCTATTGTCAACACAGCATAAAGTGACGACATAAACCTTGAGGCAGTGCAAGCTAGAAAAGTGAAGGCCAATTTGAAGCGACGTGTTGATGAACATTCAGAAGCACCGCCAGCTCAAATGATCAGAGATGAGCTTGATGGACTTGATGATGGTATTTTGACTGAACTACCAGAGAGACCAAATTTGACAAAAACCGTACAGCGTCACCGCTTGAAAAACCTCCCCACTAATCTAACCGATCTGTCAGACTTGGAAGATCTTCCCCAGAAATTTCAGAATACTGCAAGTGGCCAACCTTTTTTGATCTATGACTCTCGCAACGATGAAGAAATTGATGAAGCAGTTGGCCGGCTGTTGATTTTTGCTACAACAGAAAATCTTCGGCGATTGGCTTCTAGCAATGCGTGATATGTTGACGGTACGTTCAAGGTCGTCCCTCAAATTTTTTTCCAACTATTTGCTATCTTAGCGGGTTTTGTACAAAAAGTCCATGGAGTCGAAAAGAAGGTAGCGCTGCCGGTCGGTTATGCTTTAATGGAAAACAAAACTCAAAAAGCATATGAAAAGGTCAATTCTTAATCATCATTGTTATTATTATTTAATATGTTATATTTATTCATTTTTCACTTATTTATTTGTTTTCGAAGTTGTCACAGACGAATGTCAGAAGCATGCATTTCGGTTGTCCACATCTCTCATTTTGACGGATTTCGAGGTAGCTTTCGTAAACGTTGCCAGTATAGTACATGGAGCATCTGTTAGAGCTTGCTTTTTCTATCTGAGGCAGGCTGTTTATCGCAAGATCCAAGCATCTGAATTGCAGCAAACATACAACAACCCAGAAGATCAGTCCATTAAAATTGCTGCAAAAGCCGTAGCTTTTGTTCCGCTCGAAGAAGTTAATTGATATTTTTGGCATTTGATATTTTTGTTGACGAAGCCCCAGAAGAGTTCGATGATGTCATCGACTATTTTGAAAACACGTACGTGAGAGGCAAACCGGCGCAAGGAAGGCGTAAGGCAACAAAACCGTGGTACCCTCCGTCCTTGTGGAACATGTACGATGCTATGCTTACCAACACAGCTCGTACGAATAACGCATCGGAAGGTCGGCACAACCGTTTTGCAGTTGTTGTAGGAAGAGACCACCCTAGCATGTATACATTTCTGGTCGAATTACAAAAAGAACAGGCAGACACAGAAACTATGTTTAAGGAGTTGGACTTGGAGCGCCAAATCAAGAGGTCGGAAACGCAAGAAAAAATTCGACGAAAAGAAAAACTGGCCGGTCTCGTATCAAAATACGAGACACAAAAAAGAAGAAGGTAGCATCGGAAAATACTTGAGAAATCTTGGTCATAATTTCCAGCTTTGATCTGTAAAAAATTAAAAGTGTACAAAAAATGTCTAAGGAACTTGTAAATGTTGTAAAATAATATTAGTGGTAAAAGTATGGTAATAGAATATTTGTGGTAAAAGTAATTAGTGGTAAAAGTAAGTTGGTGGTAAAAATGGAGTGGTAAAAAGTAAGGTTGTAAAATTAGAGTGGTAAAAGTGTCCCCTAACGTGAAAATCTGCTGGCAACGTTGAAGAAGACACTGAAGAGACCCACCATCGTACGCTGGAACTCACTCTTTGACGCAACTATTGACGTTCTAAGAAAAATTCAAGAATTGAGCATCAATACGAAAATACGAAATTCCTCAAAAAGTTCAGATCTCACGTATATGGATAAATACCGCAAGTGCCTGAAACCGATTTAGGAAACAATAGACAAGCTGCAAGAAGAAAAGTCCTGTCACTATAGATACCTTCTGCCTTTTCTTGTATCACTGAAACGCAGAACGGTAAAGCTCCTAGAAGATGGCTCGTTGCAATTGTACATTCCTCTCGCAACCTGTATAATCAAGTGCATTGAAATAAATTTGCCGATTTCTTTGAGACAAGAGAAAACGGAGAATTAGCTGACATTGCTGCCATGGTCGAAATTCAAGTCGCAATGGGTTAAATGCTTACCTACGGACGTGCAAGTATGAATCCACGAGTTGATGAATACGGCTAGACGGCAGATTGATCGATTAATGAACGTATAAGAAATAACATCAATGGAAGTTGATAACTTTTTGACTTCGGAGATAAAAGTAACTCGAGTTGCGTATCGATGTTCGATAATCAGACGCAGAGCTGCATGTAAAAAAGTACTTGCAAGAACCTTGTACTGACAATCTCTCGGCAGTTACGATTTATCCTGTTATTAAAAAATTATTTTTGTTTTATAATACGCCTCTACCATCTTCAGCTCTCGTTGAGCGACTTTTTTCTTATGCAACTATGTGCAATCTGCCACGTTGCAATCGTCTCACAGACGACAATTTCGAGATTCGCGTTCTGCCTGCATCAAACGCCTCGAAATAATTTTTATTATCTTTGTATCTTCTACATCCATTTGTATACTCTTCGATGTACGCTAAAAGAAAAAATGTTATGTTATGATGTGATTGTATAAATGTGTGACTGAACGAACACATATTTTCCACAGTACTCTATTATATATTATGAACGATAATAATAATGATTTTTGCTTTTTTTTTTTTTGCTTAAAAATTGTTCTCTTTTCATTGTGTGATGTTTATAATACAAATTGTCACTGAACAAATTCAAAACATTTGAGAGATTATTAATTGGATTCTTACTCTTTTTTTATTTGAGATCGTCTCAAATAATTTGAATCTTGTGTTAATTTGTTTCATTCTGATCGACTGGCCCAATACGAAAACTACAAAGAAGATGGAAAAATTTTAAATTACCTCAAAATTGTTGGGTACAACATCTAAAAAAAAAAAGTCTTGTCGTTGTTGAACTCGTTATACTTCTTGCAATTTGATTTAGGGGACTAGAAATGTGGGGGGATAAATATATAGGGGAATGAAAATATGGGGGACAATTGGCAGGGGACTAATTACCGGGGGACAATTAGCAGGGGACTATTGTACACCAACCCGACTCGAATTAACGCGCTTGTTTTGTTATTATTTTGACTAATTACCGGGGGACAATTAGCAGGGGACTATTGTACACCAACCCGACTCGAATTAACGCGCTTGTTTTGTTATTTGTTCATCCGTTGAAATCTTTCCAGAACAAATCAAAAATACACTTTTTCCAAGGTCAGTACTACATTCATAAATGGCCTGAGTCAAGAAAAGCAGTTCAGTTGTCATTATTATAGTGATTCTGTGATCATTAGATCACTCTTGGATTTTCGATTTTGCAATTCAAACTATGGAACTCTCATTCTAAGCTTCAATTGAGTGAGCTAGTTCTCATTTAATCCTTTCTTTGGATTAATAAAATGACTTTATTCGAAACAATTAATGAATGAAAACCATCTTTCTGTTAAGAGAAGTTAAGATTGGTTATCTCTCACCTGTTGCCCCACATAACTTTTAAAACATGTAGTTGAAAGATTAACGGTCTATCGATTTTGATCTTGTTCCGAAACAATTCTTTTTGTTTTGTATTATTAAATTTTGATCATTCTGGTTCGAATTAATTTTATTATTAACAAAATAATCTCGTACCAGTCATTTGAAAATTTTACTTTTAAGTTTTATCTCAATTCTTATAAATAATTTATGCATTTGACTTTTATCTCGATTGAAATTACTAAAATTTTATTCATTATTCAATCAAGTTCTGAGTTATAAATAAAATTTTATTTATTATTTTCTATCATTCAAATAACCGTTATTCAATTAATGCCCATCCCTGCATGTTGTACAACTGTTTCGCAGCAAGCACTTTTGAAGTTAAGCATTCAGTCTTATGGAACAAGAAAAAATTGTTATTCTCTCCCTGCATAACAGTTGGAGAATGCGCCGTTTTCAGCACGCGTGAAGGAAATCTATTTATCTTTCTCGAGCCTGATCAAAATCTCATTTTGATCGAGCAGTAAATTTCGCTTATAGTCTCATATCATATTTCGTGTCACAGCAGTGTCGATAAAGACGCTCGCTGTTTGACATTTCACAAATTTCCGATATAAAATTGAATAAAATTTTATTCCTTATTCAGAACTTATTATATCATTCAAATAACCGTTATTCAATTAATGCCCATCCCTGATATATCCCCGTATTTTGAAAAACAACAATTATTCTAATTTTTATAAACAAAGTCCCTAACTCCGTGGCAGCAGACCTTACACATCACCTTAATGAATTCGTTATTGCATTTATGTTTGTGTTAGTTTTTGTTTATTTTTTGTTAATTTTGTCATAACTAGAATATTATTTGCAATAATTGTGACATTTTTCATCAGAAAACAATGTTTCTATTTTAACTTAAAACTTAAAATGTTAGTTTAAAAACCCTTTCATTAAAAAAAATTGAAACTCACAACAGATAGCGTTACAAGCAATTTTTCCGATAGAACAATTTTTGCCTACAAAATTTTAAACATTAAACTAGCAACTTTGTGAGCATAGGTTCATTGTGTTTCAACAAAATTAACAGAAAATTTAATATCTGAAGATTTTGCTCTATGAGAAACCTTGAAAACTATTATGGTGAAAAATTATATATATATAATTTTTAAGTACGTCAAAAGAGTCCGTCCAAATATTCGTGCTTCGACCCTCACAATAAAAAGAAAGAGAAATAACTAGAGTTTACTTTTTATTCAACTGACTCTTTTTCCGATGTTTCAAATATGAAAAAACCTCAGTGAACAGTTATAACATTTCAGAAAGTTCAAATACACATTTTTTGTTCAACACATATACGCCTAGCGGTTTAAAATATAATCAAAACATGTGAATTTTTTAAATGAAATGTTTATTAGTCATTTTACAATGGAACATTTTTCACGAAAACTTCAAATGTCGTATTTCTCACCAATGTTTGGAAATGGCATAGTCTTCATAAAGAGCATCGATTTATATTCATATCGATATATATACATATTCTTGGATAGTTAAACTATCGACTTAATATTTTGAAACAAATTTTTTCACACGTATTTCTCTCCTTAATAAACAATAATTTTTTTGACATTGTTTCTTTAATGATTAAAATAGCAAATAAAAAAATGAATAAAAAGAAAAATCCCAATCGACAATTAATGGAAATTTGATTCTCAAATTGAAATTTAAATCAAAATCATAACAGAAGTAAATATTTCCTTGAAAACATCAATACGAAATCATCTGAACAGAAATTTTGATTAGTTCAAATTGAACCACCTTTAACTGTGCAGGATACATAGAAAAAAAATTATCCATTATTATAAAATGTTAAAATCACTTTCAATTTCGTTCTTAATTTTAACAGCAATGTTACTTTATCATAGTGCTGCAGATAAAATGAGATATCGCGCTAAAGTGTGTCTGCTAGCAGTTGAAAATATTCCATATTGCAATTTCACAGTTTACGATGGATATGCGCTGAACCTAGCAAATCATCAATATCCCGTTAATTATATCGTGACCGCGAATATTATCCCGATGGTATCCTTCGAACAGTGCTGGAATAACGGTCTTAGAATCTATGGACGAAATCTTGTTATCGCAGGTCACCATGATAACTGGATGGAAAGACAACGCACAAATTTCATCTTGAGATACCCAACCTTAGACAACTTTTTTTCAAGATATTTAAACGTTGACAGAGTAGTCATCATTGTGGCTAAGAAATGTTTTCCACGACTTGGATTGTATATGTGTTTTAACCAAAAGGTAAACGGCTGAACCAACAATTTAATTTAGATTAAGTTCTGAAATAAAAAAAGTACTTGAGCTATGATTTTGTTTCAGATTAAACAACTTGAATCTTCTATAAATACTCTCGTTGGATCTACAACTTTCTTAAACTTTAACAACAATAATGTCGTTAATTTTGTCGAAGAATATTTAACCACTGAAATGTATTCCGAAATGACAACTTTATCGAATTATGGAAATAAAGTCATCAATTTTACCAATAACAATTTTACCACGACTTTATTAAATCCTAAAACGAATGACGTTATAAACGCAACAGAAGAAAGTTTCGTTACTGAAATCATTCCTGAAACAACAACTTCACAGGTTCCTGAAACCAATGACGTCACAAATTCTACTGAAGGAAGTTTCGTCACTGAAACTGACCCTGATGCAACAATTTTATTGTACTCTAAAACCATTGGCGTGTCAAGTTCTACTGAGGGAAATTTTACCATTGAAACTATCCCTGATACAACAACTTTAGAAAATATTGAAGCAGAAATAACTACTGAAACTTATCCTGATTCTACGGAAAGTAAAAACGATTTGGAAGTTTTCACAACCGAGTCGACGAAAGAAATTTTACATGAAACAATGAGCACAGTCACTGACAAAGATGTTCCCAGCATAATTACAGAAGACGAATTGATCATTGATCATTCCGATTTAGACAATACATTTGAAGGATCTGATGAACCAATAATCTTCAGACGTAAAAGAGAAGCCAACAATTTCAATCAAAGTAAACAGAAAAATTTATTGGACTACTTTGTACATTTTTTCAATGATTTAAATGACTTTCTGGAGTATTTAGATGATGATTCTGATGAAACGACTTCTTCTGATGTCCTTTTGAAGTCGGAGACTGAATTTTCAACTGAATTTATAACGACAGATAGCAATGAAATAGATTTGAGAAGCATTTTGTACAGAACATTTTAGGTAAGTTTTATCACAAGTGATATCAAATATTTTATTCATATTTGGATTATATGAAATTAACTGAACATTTTTTTTTCAGATCAATTAGAGGAAACAATTCAAAATTTTTTGTCCCAGACATTAAAATATATCAGAAAAAGTCAAATTTCTAATTTACAATTTTAGTTTTTTTACGATCAAGATTTAAGACTGTTACAACATGTTTGCAACTATAATTATTTATTTTTGTAATAATTAAATAAAATTAACATCCTGTCAAAATGAATCAAAATTACTAAATTCTTGAACCTTCCATCTAATCAGGAATTAAATCCCCTTAATATGAAATTGCAGAAAGTAAACAAACTTGCTTTTCAAATACTATTACAAACTCATCATTTAACCTCAGTTCAAATTTAAATTTTCATGATCTGCCAAAAGAACTGTGTAACAAATCTTTTCCATTTTTTTTTTTTTTTTGTAAAATTAAAATTATAAAAGACATGTGGAAGTTTTTACTGCTTGTTGGTATAGTAGGAGGATTTCCCAGTGACAAATTTTTGATCCCGAAAAACAAATTGGAACTGCATTACATTTTCAAAAGCAACCGAATTTGGCACAGCGAGCCTACTTGCATAGTTGGGACCGGAACCCTTCTCGAAGGCTGCAAATTTTTCAACCCTTCAAATTTTCAACTTGTGTGCATGGCAGATATCTCAACGTCCCTGAACTTTGAATATGATGACAGTTTTGATGTAGACATTGATTCAAACGAACAACCAGAAAGTGATGACGAATGTGATATAAGGTGTCTAATTGAGGCTAAATACAATGTTACGTTGGGGAGAATAAGGCAAAAAAAAAATGCAGTGCAGACAATTCAGATATCAAAAAGAGATGTGGATGATCCAGTTCGACCTATTTATGTCCCCATTAAGGCTCGATGTCGTCCTGGATTGACTCCTTTTTGCGAAGAACTTATACCTGAGGTAATATTGCATTTTGCCATCTACATTTCATTTTTGACATGCTAGAAGCAATTTCTGTTTTTAATTTCAAATGATCAATTCTAACAGATACTTTTTTGGATACCAAACAAAGTCTACAATGTAAAAAGAAAAAGGGAAGAACAAGATAAAGTGGAACACTTGTATGTTGACGAAGGTGTACCAAAAATTTTGAATGTTATCAAAAAAAAACATAGAACTTTTTTTAGAAATGTGGCGAGCAATAAAACTACTGAATTTAAAATTAAACAAATAATTGAAAATTATTTAGCGCTGTATAAAAAAACTAAACTTCCGTTCTAAAAAAGGTAAAAATCGATTCAAATTAAATGAATTATTATTTAAAAAATAATGACAAATTGACATAACAAATTTGTTTTTTTTTTTCTTTTTCAGAGAATGCTGAACATAACAATTAAATTATCAACTTTGTCATTTGAATTTAAAACTAAATATCAAAAATAATTTAAACTTCAAGAATTTAAAAATAAATATTTTAGGAAAACGAAATGTCTCTTCATATTATTAAATATCAACATATCCCTTCCATTTTCCATCGGAGACTAGAATAATATCCCTACCAATTTTCTGATTTCTGTTATCATGCTCAAATTTTCAGTTACAGTTTTAAAATTGCCACGTGCTTATAGATAAATTTAACATTTAAATATTTTTACCAACTTGATTCAACTTTGTTTCATTTTCTTGAAACTCTCTTTTTCTCTCTTTTTTTTACAAAAAAAAAATCAAATGAATTATTTTGTCAATTAATTTTTCAAAAACTAATTCAAAAACTTAAATAAAATGTTGTTAAAAGTGGCAGTAGTGAAATTTTTGATTCTAATCGTTGCAGCATCCGGGCGTGACATCAGATTTGCTTTAAATGAAGATCACAGTTTGCAAGTTTACACGATTGTCTTCAATAAAGTTGCATATTCGCAAAAAGCTTGTATCTTCCGAGGCAAATTCTTTCTCTACCCTTGTAAAAGTTACGATCGTCCACGTTTAAGACTTTTGAGAAGCGAGGATCTATTCCAAAGCATTCACAGGATGCAAGATTTTTACATGGCTTTACCATCGATCTCTATGGCAGGACTAATTCCGGTCAGAGCTGATTGTATCGTTGGAGCTACTCCTTTTTGCAGCCCATCAAACTCACAAGTATGTGTATATCAACTTTATTTAATTTTCAGTCCAAAATCATCAAATTTTTAACTGTCTACACTTTTTGTTCCCACAACTAACTGAATTTTGTACATTTATTCCGCCTAAACAATGTTTTATAGATGATTCAACGAAGTCGTTCAGAAAAAAGAAAACCAACGCAAAAAGCAGCTGACATAACTTTAGCTAAATCTAATGGCAGGGAAGATCAAGATGATTCAAATCAGACAAAAATAATCGATGATATTGAATCAAAGAAAATTAAAGAAAACAAAACACAGACTGAAGAAAAGCAGGTAAACATTGTTAAATTTAAAATAATTAACTTTACTAATAATTTTATTGACATTTTTTTAAATTTCGTCATTGTTCTTTAAATCCATAACAGTTGCACAATACATTCACGTCAACTAATATTGGGCAAAAACATTGATTGAAATTCATTGAAAGTGGTACAACAATGTGTCTTTTGTGTTACAGCCTGTTCCAGAATCTCAAGATATCTCGTCCCCCGCATCTGAAGAGTTTGAAAGTAAGCCAGATAAAGATGATGTCCCCGTAATATAATTCAAACGAAAAAAGCTGTTAAATTGTGATATGCGATAGGCTGAAAGTGATTTTTTTTAATATATTATTTAATCAGATTTTATTTTACAAGCAATACTATTTTTCAATTGTCAATTTTATGTTCATTTGTCCGAGAAGATTTATATGCTTAAATGTGATGTATTTCTTGCTTTACTCTATATTTGTGTACAACATTTTCATTTTGTCGTTCTAATTAAACATTTATTTTAACAATTTCATTATTCTTATTTATTTATATATTTGAATTACACCTCTCATGGCAGTTTTCAAGTTGATGACTATAAAAAATAAATTTCTTTATTAAGACAAGTTCGAATTTAATTTTATTTGTTTTTTAATTTGGCACTTTTCATGATTAGAGAACTTATATAATTTCATCAACTTTTGCTATATAACCATAAATATGAAAGGAATTGGACCAAATTCAAAATTTTGAGCGTACAATTTTATAAAATTACAATTGTGAGTTGACAATTATTGATATCAATCTACGAGGATTTGTTACACGAAAGGTCATTGGTAACAAAAGCGCAATCGAATATTTATAAGAAAAAAATATAAAAAATTTACATTTTTATCTGATTGCTGTTTATGTTAAAAAAATATTCATTTTCTTAATATTCATTTATTGATTGCAAACTTGTTGATTGTTCAAATTCAAAATCATTTAAATGGAAAAAATATTTTGAATCAAGCAATTCATTTGATTGATTTCGTTTCAAGTTACTTTCCTTGACGAGTTTACGAGGTAATAAACAAAACATCCATCAAAACAAACAAAGTGGACTTAATTGATCGTTAATGAGCGTTACTGGTAAATAAATATTCTGTTCAGGCCGGGAAAAATTTAGTTAGCCTGGAACCGCTGAAGAGACCACACCTATTTTGAGCAGTGAAAAAGATTGTGAAGAAAGTTATCTGAGCTTACGAAAATGGCTTATTCCAATTTAATATTGTTACTACCCTTATATTATCTGCTACCTCTTATCACTGGGCAGTCACTGGAGATCGACCGGAACGGAATTTTTTACTACAGCCAGGATGCCGAATTACAACGCCTGCCGGTTTGTTTCATTTCAGAGCCGGGTCTGTCTGAGTGTTCTCCGGGTCAAAAACCAACCGTTTCTTTGAAAACGGTCAAACAAGACGAAAGCAGCTACAGGAAAGTCAAAACCAAGACCAAATACGTGCAAGATATTTATGTCATCTGGCCTGAGTTAACATATGAGCCTCAACGTTTAAGCAACCGAAACCCCTACATCTATCCTCCACCTGCAATGTGGCCAACTTTCAACCAAGGTTACTGGACAGTGAAACCAATCTATGCAATTACACCAAATGGCGAAACTATTATTATGACAGATGTGACACAGATGCCATCGACACTTTACTACTACAAAAGCGCGAAGGGACGAAACAGCAAAAAAGAAATCAATCTCGAAGTCGTTCCTTTCAACGTCTCTGGATGTCTGCCTGTCAATAATACCATCTGCGAAGAGGTGCGTTCAAAGAATCAATCATTTAAATTTACATTTATAAATTACAAGTTAACAAGAGTTTAATAATCTCATTGTATAATATCAATGATTCTAGAATCTCTTCAAGCTCTTGTTGTAGTTATAAAGAATTATTTATCACGAATGACGAAACTTGACCTCTAAATTTTGAACCAACATTTCGCTAAACTCAACTGAATTTGGATAATGAACAATTTGATGATTTTGTTTCTTTTTTAAGGGTCAAATCAATAAATACCAACAATACCTAAAGGAACTCAAATCCATCCTTGGACGTAGCGAGGAAGCTAAAATCGAAAAAGGATCATCTGACCACGTGGTAAGTGAAATAGAAGAAGACGAGGAATCATACGCCGAAGAAAAGGAAGAAGAATTAGAAATCGGAGAGCCAGTTCAAAATGAAACCGAAAATGAGATTGAAGATTCCAGTAGCAGCCAAATCGCGACACAGGAGTTTGCTGACAAAATTGGAGAATCTGTTGTGAGACATTTGAAAAAGGTGACCTCTGCCAGATGTCCGGTGACCGTTCGTAGCTTGGATGTTGTTGTCAGGCAAGAAGAAAATTGCAAACCCAAATTGGAGTCTGTTGATGTTGAGCTTGAAAACAATGTTACAAATAAACCAGAGGTGATTATATTTAACAATTTGCAAATTAATTTCAGATAATTTTCCTTTTCTCAAAACTGTTTTATTAACAGTAACTTTTATTTCTTTTATAGTCAAATGCTAGATCTCGTCTCCACTACAAGGCTGGACAAAAACGATTCCGCATCAATTTGTAAAAAGTCATCAAATTATTGTCAAATATATTTTCTAAAACTTTCGACTCCAAGTCGTGATAAATCGAAAGACTAAAACGTAAAATATTATTTGTCAACAAATGAAACATGAAAATTGATTTTGAATTATTTACTTTTATGATGTGACTTTTATAGAATTGTAAATGTTTTTATTTTTGTATGCTCAACAAAGTCTTGATCGAGATGTATTTTTGATACGATAACTTTTCTAGAATAAATTAGCAATATTTTCAGCTGTTGACTCGCACATTATTTGAAACCACCTTTTTATAATAAATTAATTTACAAATGTTTAATGTCAAATCAGCGCTTCATCATTGTTTTTTTACAAAAAAAGTATAATTTTGTGTGAACAATTTCAAAGATTACTCATAGTTAAAACGACCAGTTAATTAAATCGAGCAGAACTGTATAAATTGCAATAACCATTTCAAAAACGTTCAACTCCAAATTTAATTTCAAAAATACGAAAAATAAACAATTAATATTATAATTCAAAATCTGAAACATAAATACAAGCATTTCAAGTTTGATAATCAGTTTCTCTTAGCTCGTCTGAGAAGTCAAATAACAATTAAAAGCCTTAAATAATGGAGTTGCAAACAAAATGGATGTGCGTGTTGATTTGTATGATGTTGTCGTCAGCAATAAGCCAAAAACTTGTAATCGATCCAAACGGGGTATATCACTACGACGATTACCAAGGAGACAACGGCCTAAGAAGAAAAATATGCCTTGTGAAAAATCCCAAATTGAGCACCTGTGCGAAACATAGGTATCCGATTTTGGCGACAATGAACAAAGCTAGAAATTTCGTCGGAGATCACGCAATTTTTTTCATATGGCCTTATCCTCACATGCAACATGCTCCCACGCCGATCGTTACGAAGGATTCTTCATTTGATCTCAAATTTTGGATGCGACGAATGGTTTGGAAGCTCACGAATGGTTGGATCGATGACTCAAGCAAGTCCAAGTATCAAAATAAAGTCGACGGGACGGAGGAGTTTCAGGATCAAATATACGATGACAATTATGACATGTATTTTGACGAGAATGACATCGAAAGAATGAATGATAAAGCAAAAAAGGGTCGTCAAGATTTTTACGACCATGATTTTCATTCATTTTTTATGAATGGAAGACAGGAGAAACCGTTACAAAACATTAATCGTAGGTCAGAAAGAAGAATTCCTTTTGTAGTTCCTATGAATGTGTCTGGGTGTGTTCCTGAAAACAACACTTATTGTAATGAGGTATTTCATTTCAATTTAACGACTTTCATTTATCTTGTCAAATAAATTTAAAACAAATTTGTATACTTATACTTTTTTATACAGGATGACATTCGAATCTATGAAAATTACCTACATACCAATAGAAATTACCGGAACAGCAACATGAATTTGTGTTTTCTAGACGAAAATAATATAGAAATTGAAAACTTGTACTACGCTATGGATATTTCAATAAATACAACAAGTTTAACAATAAATCATCCATTATCAAATTTAGAAGCTGAAATGATAACAAAGTTAGTGGCTGACAGATTAGTTCAGTTGATTGGTCAAAACTGTCCTGCAAATTTCAAAAACGCGCAAATTCGCGTATACAATTCCACAGAAGGCAAAGACTCGAAAATTCAAACCCTGATACACATTCAAATTGAAATCAACTGAAAAAAAAGCAAAGAGGTATTTATTAAAAATAATTTTCTTCTCATTTAATATTAACTGCAGTTCATCAAGTTATATATATATATATATATATATATATTTTTTTTTTTTCAGGATAAAACAAATATAATTTATTTTATAACAAGCAAAAATCGATATATGCCACAAAAAAAGAAATTTAATTCCAAATGAATGTAAAATTTTATTTTTGCTATGAGTAGTAATTATTTGAATCAGATATAAATTGTTTGATGTATTAATTAAGTAGAAATTAAAATAGATACAAAATATGTTCCAAAACTAATTCCGTTTGAAATCATAAAGTAATTTTTTTTTACGGAAAAAAATAAAACACCTAAATCAGAAACTTGTCAATCACAATAAAACTTGTTTTAACTCAGAAAATAGACTTTTCATTATCTTGAAAATAAAAGACGTCTAGTCGGCGCTCAATCATGTATCAAATATTTTAATATCACGCAACATGTGGCGCCGAGGTGTCGTAACTTAAAGCGTTCTAAATCAAATAATACCAAACTCATTTCCCCGCTTATCTAAAAATTAATATAAACTTTTGCCTATCAGTACAAACTCATTAGGGCACGAAAATGCGTCGTGTGCTTTTCATCGCGCTGCTCTGCGGCGCGGTTGCTTGTAAAAAGTTGCAAACCGTATTGGATGTATCAAGAGCGGATCAGCCGATCTGCATGATTTTGCGGCAACCCGATTTGCCAAAGTGCAGGGAAACAAAAGTTCCTGAAGATCGATCTGCAGTTGTGGTGAAGAATCTCAAAATGGATAACGTGATGATCTTCAAAAATGATCTGATGCGAATCAAAAAATTTGAGAAACTTGCCACGAACATGGCAAAACCGACTATCATAATTCACAAAAATATTACATCTTCTTACACGGGTTACATCGTGGCGAACAAATGTGTGCCAAGGACAGATATCTCGCTGTGCAACAAATTGCAGTACAATAAGAAAAAGGTGACTGTGAACTAAATTTCAATAACATAATAATTTACGATGTAAAGGTATAATCAAAAGGTCGTATAATCTGACAGTTTTGTTATCAATTCAAATTAGAGCGAATTATCTTAATCACTTTTAAGTTAAGCTGGTAACCAGCTTGAATGGTTGAATACGAATAGCAAGTATTGCCCCAACGTTTGTGATTAATTTTTGATCCGGCTGTTTGCAGAAGAAGCTTTTGGACCAATTTACAGTGATCAGAGGCGTGAACACCACCGTCGTAAATGAGAGCGGGCATTATCACACGACGGATCTAATGTTCATCAATGTGAACATATTTTTGTAACGAAAATTAATTGGGAGTCCAACATTTCGTAAAGCTAGTCATACTTTATGATTTCACTAGAAATGTAAAGGAGATAATTGACCAAGACCTTCTCTCCAGCAATAATTATGCATTATATATTTGTCTACATGTTTATGTTAAACGATATAATAATATAAAGTATAAGTAAATTACTTAGTTTTTGTAAGCTTTGGTACATAAACAAAGACATCGTATCTTTTGAAGGTGTACAAGTAATATGTCTTCACACTGTATGCAACCACAACATCAAGAAGTCCATGCATTTGGCACTGCATTTACGAGACACAAATCAAACGTTACAATACACAGCGACGATACCACTCGTTTTTTCAATGTTTACAAATGAATTTTCAAGCATACAGGATTTAAATATACAATTAACAATAGATGATGTTTAAAATAATTATGGGTCAAATTGTACAAACAAATCCGAAAGTTGTTTTTCATTCATTGTTCGATACAAATGTTATTTCCTTGTTCGTTCAGCGTGTAAACTGACATTGTAAAAATTGAAGCTTTCGGAGTAACATTGATTTCATAATGAACACTCAATTTCGATATGATTCGGCTTTACTTTCATTCCTCACGCGTTATAAATGATGTTTCTTAATTGACAATAAGTACGATTGGCGTCGCTAATAAAAACATTCTCCTTCCCTATACAATAGAGTGCTAAACCCATGTACTTCTTTGAAAACTAAACTGCGGAAAGTTTTGTGACCGAGGAAGCAGCTCGTATTTTGGTATACAAAGTTTGTTAGCTTTTCATAATTACAAAGTTAAAAGAAAAAACATTTTTTCCCCCAGTTATTGCAATTTTGTATAAAAATGCTAGCTGTTTCCCCGATTGTTCAAAATGGCAGAACAATCCGTCGACTCTCAGCTTCATAATGGGCCCTCAGTTCGAGTTTGAGTATCAAAAGCTTGAGGTGTCTCTCGTTATATCACAGATTTATTGAATTTGTATTTTTTTTTGTTTTTGGAACGTTCTACTAAACTTTTTGTTTAAGTACACGCATTTCGATTTCACAAAAACAAAAGGTTCCCGCCCCCTAGAAGAGAACAGAGAACAAAGAAATCTCTGTCTTAAATGCAAAACCTGTAAACTCTACCGCTAAGTAATAAAAAAAACGCATACGTCTTACAATGTCGTCTGTTTAGTTTCCCCATTTAATTCGTCAACATACGTTTTCTTTAGTTTTTTTTTTTATTTTATGTCTTTTGTTTTTTGTTTTTTTTTTGTTTTTTGAAAAACCCACGATGCTCAGATACTTTGTACGAATAACATTAATGGCTTAGTTCTCAAAATCGACCACTCGCAGACACACTCAGAAGAAAAAATATTATTTATAATTATACACCCTCGCTCAACATATAATTATATATAAAATTGATTCTCACAATCACATACTTGTAGACTTACATCGTTATTAGTAACTTTAATCGCTTTCATTTGCCTCACCTCCTTCATTCTACAAGTTAAAATCTTACGAAAGATGTTTGAACATGAAATAAAAAAGACGATGAGTTTATAATTCATTATCATCCTGTGTATACTTTTGTCGTTTGTGACTAAAATGATGTCCATCAAAATTTAACGAGATTGCGCAAAATTATACAATCTATGGTAACAACGCGTGGCTTTTTAAAAATAAAACATAATCATCTTCCGATTATGCAAAACAAAGAGTGTTTTCTTCTTTTTTGTCTCTCGAATGAAGAAGCCCGACGAAATGCAAGTATACCGGACTCAAGGAATCGTTTTGGGAGTCATTTGATATTGTCACTTTGCGAAGTTTCATGGACGTGGCAGTTATCATACCATTTATACTGAATGGGCAGTGTGTCGATAAAGTCTCGGCTGTTACTTATACAGGGCTGGGCGTAATTCGTCATGATGTGCATGAAATTTGCAAGCATATCTTTCAAAATTCATGATTCTGCTCGAAACTTGCACGCTAAACGATTTATTTGTTTTCTTATGGTGTTTAGAACACCCTGCCCTTCGATGTTTGTATTAAAAACCGTCTTAAAATTCATCAAAAAAATTGATCGTTCTTTGGAAATATAAAAGAAAAACCAAGAGAAAAACGCTGAGTTATTTAAATTTGTTGAATTTATACAAATTAAACAGCCCAAAATATCAAAAAACAAGATTCAATATTGTAATATTTGTTTTGTATGTCTTTTAATACGATTGTTTCCCTTGCAAAATATTAAGTGTACAATCTAAAATAAATTGTTGAAATGAAAATTCATTAAAATCACAGTGAACAAATCAAAGACAACGTCACCAACGAACACTGGTACGATCTTATTTACATCAAGTTGGTTTAAAAAATCAAAATCAACGGTATAAATAAGTTCTATCATTTAGTACTCGCCAAGTATCAAAAAATTAAAATGAAAGGAGTGGTCCTGGAAAAATTCTTTCAAAATCGTTCATGCCCGCAAACGCGTGTTTTAGGTTTCTCTCAACTTAGTCAAAGTTGTTTTTATGCGCAAAAAATGTTCGATGTCTTTCTTTTCGGTTGATGGAGAAAACCTTAAACGTCGCGTATTGTATACACTCGTACGTGTGAAAGCACGATAGTGCGTTCACTCGTGCGAAATCAAATTTTCTTGTATAAATATGTTATAAGATCTATTAGTACATTGCAGTAACGACCTCTGCACTTTAAATTAGGAAAGAAACGCAACGGACATGGGCATCCCCGCGCAGTATATCTCGTAAAAATCCTCTATTCGACTAACCGATGATTACACCTCAACTAGAAGTTTCATTTAGTTTTTTTTTCTTTTTTTTTTTTTTTTTCATTTTTTAAACCATTTTTTTTCTTTTTTTTTCTTCGTTTTCTCTCGTCCTGTATTTATGTTTCAAAGTTTTTAAAACACTTGATGGCACAAGACCCAGAAAGATCCTATCGATAATGGAAAGCACCGCTCTTAATTATAAAATAACAAGAACTTACGGATGGCGATCTTAGACGGAGTTGATTCTAACAATTTTATCATTGATTTAAAAAATACAGTAGAAAGAGGATTGTTCAATGGAAATAATAATTTTAATGAGAAATAACATTAACGGAACTCGTAAATATTTGTCTTTTTTTTAATTATATTGTATATATATGTATATACATATATTTCTTTTATCTGAAAGATTAATCATTTTGATATAAATATATTTGAAAACTGTTAATCTTCTGTATTTTTCATAAACATATAATATTTATATAAAGTATTGTATCATTTTTTTCAGTTTTATTTTTATACTCTAGTTACTTATGTTTCATATCGCTTAGCCCTTGAGAGCATAAACAAAGGGACAAACAATGTTTTTTGATTTACATCAGTATCAAACTTTGAACTTTATTTAAACATACGATAGTTGAATGAACATACATTACTAGAAAATGTTTCCAAATTGATTGATAGTAAAAAAATTTATAAAATCTAGAAATCTGAAAAATGTTCATTATTCTGTAAAGAACACTCGAATAATATGTATATAAAATACTTTAAAACAACTCTCTAAAATTATCTCATCATACCAAAATGCAATTCTAAACTTTCATTTTATTTGACTATAGGCCATGATACACATTAAATTTGTTGTTATTCCAAATGAAATTGATCAAGTTGTTACGTGTCAGCTCGTACAGCATGTTTTTTTTTTTTTTTTCTTTTCACTAATTTGTCCCTGACTATTTGATCATCTTTAATGACAAATAGTGAGACAATTGTAATAGCTTCTATCTTTACAATAAATCTATTAAATTGTACTCAAAGCAGCGAACATTTTATCACGATTGAGTACGTTCAGAAGTTAACGTTTGAAAAATGTCAAACATTTGATATTAAAATATAAATTGATTTATTTAAAAGTAACAATCAAAATTAACGATAAAAACAAAAGTGAAAGAAATGTTTTTCCTTACAATTTCTTCCTACTGTTAAAATAACGTTGAAAAAGTTGTCATTGATGGTAAATTAGCAAAGTGCTGGTGCTTTTCATTGATTTTGTCGATGGGTTTTCACTTGGCAGTTACTACACACAAAGAAGCCCTCTTTTTTGGTCCGTGCCTCTCGACCTTATAGGCTCTCAACAATAAATACCGTAAAATTCCATGGCACAGTTCAAATGCATAGAGTTTAGATGGCTGTGCGGCATTCCATGGTTTTGCCTGTAGGCCATGTATCAGTCCGTTGGCGGTTCGAGGTACGGTATCTCGCTGGTAACGTTAAATGACTCGAAATAATGATTGAGAAATTCGAACGTCGGTCGTTTCTCTGGGGTTGCGTCCCAGCACTGAAGCATCAGCCTGTAAATGCTGTCAGGCAGTTGGTGGTTTGGCGGTTTTGGCATCCTGTAACCTTTTTCCACTTGCTCGATCACTTCACGACCATGCATACCTGAAAATTTCAAACAAAGCATCAGCACTTGAAACTATGTTACTATTTTATTATTATAATCTAAATCAAATTCATATGTAATTAAAAAATTTGTAAATTTAAATACAACAATTCTAAACTAACATGCAAATTCTATTGTCCTAAATCCTTTTATACCAATCGAGACAAAGTTGTGTTAATTAACCAAATTTGAGTCTAATAAATTAATCAAACTGTTAATTAATCAAGTATATATAACAGGGAGTTGTAATTAAACAAAACAATTTTATTACATTCAAGGTTATGCTCAATCATGTTAGATTATGTCAAAATTTGCCAATGTATTGTTTATATATTACAAATTAAAGCTTAATAGAGGCGCACAATTGCCAATTAAAGCCATTATTACACTATCTTCTTATGAATAAATCAAACAAAAATTTTTACTTTTAAAGACTTTACAAAAAGTAATATATTGAAATACTTTTTATGACATTATTATTATTATAAATGTATATTTCTAATAATGTATCCTGTAATTTATCACCACTTTTTTCTTATCAATTTCTTTGAAATCAATTTTGGTAATTCCTCACAAATATACTTATCCAAATGGTTTCCCTTGATATTACTCTTATTGGAAACTGTAAATTATAAAAAATGGCCTTTGCACATGTAACACAGCGATCGTTATCTTATCTAACGAGGTCGCTACTTAAATTTAATTCATTTCAATATTTACAACACGAAAATTGCTCAATCACGAATTACAATAAATAAATAATCAAAAGCAAATTACCAGGGTACGGCACTTGTCCATAAGTAAATAACTCCATTAACAGAATGCCATACGACCAAACGTCGCTTTTAATGCTAAATCTTCCGTAAACAATAGCTTCAGGGGCAGTCCATTTTACGGGAAACCGACTACCCTGTTTCGGACAGTACTCGTCATCCTCAATGACCCGAGCGAGTCCAAAGTCGCAGATCTTGGCTTTATTTTTCTCGCCAATGAGCACATTCCTGGCAGCCAGGTCACGGTGAATGAGCTGCTTGCTCTCGAGATGCTCCATACCAGACGCTACCTGTGCAGCGATGTAGATCAAATCCTCGAACTGCATGTACTTGCCCTCACCTGCCCGCAAGAAGTCGAGCAAACTGCCATTGCACATATATTCCTGCACAATGTAAATCGGCTCTTCTTTTGAGCATACAGCATACAACGCCACCAGATGTCGATGCCTAAATTGTTTCATAATTGCAGCCTCCTGTTAAGCCAACCAAATTTATTAATAATACATCTTTTTGTATATCCATGTTTATAAATCAAATCACCTGTAGAAAAGCTTCAGTCGACATAGCGCCAGGTCTCAGTGTCTTGACAGCGACCTCAATCTTATTTCGCCATTTGCCATAATATACCTCACCAAAATTACCATGTCCCAGCTTGCGAATCAACTGAATCTCATTTCGATTGATCTCCCATTTGTCCCTCAACTCCGGACCGAGATCCCACATGTCTGGCTGTGGTTTCGGGCACGGTTTTGACAGTACGTGGCACAGTCCCAGTGCGTTCTCTATAATTTTTTGTACAAATAAAAAGTTTAATTACACATTATTAAATCATTGCGTTTAATTATTTTTAAATTTCCGACAATCAAAATTGTAACTGCAAGTAAGTTTTTTTTTTTTCATAAGATAAAAATAAGCAAAATGGCTATTTTGCACCAACAGACAAAAATGCAAGTTTCAGAGTCCGAGGTACTCTAGTTGAGCACCTCCGTGCTCATGAACCAGCACTTTTGTCCTAGAAAAAAGAAAGGAAAGAGTTAGTTTGGAAAGAGTAGGTCGATTCAGGGTGTCCCAATTTAAATTAACATCTTGAATATCTCAGAAACAGGCAGGCGTTGTAGGAAAGTGTCCTACGAAAAAAAAAAATGAAATAATGAATTACGTACAAATTCTTTTCTGAATCTGCAATAAAAAGTTAGGCTTTTCATTTGAAAAACCAACTTCTTACCAAATCTATGATTGCAGCGCCATCTAGGTGAAATTACTAGGTGAAAATAATGACATTTTGTTTTTGATTCTTAGTTTTCCGAGATATTCAAGGTGGTAATTTAAAATAGGACACCCTATAGTTTTAAAAAAAAGGGACGAAAGTACTTTCATCCAAAATTTGTCAAAATACAACTCTTTCCTCAACTAGTACTTTCGTCTCACTTATCTGGTATGAAAGTTGTCACTTTCGAGATTACAAAAAACATTTATCGTAGAGAAACTATTTTGAGCATTGTCTTACTACTATAAGCCATGACGAGTGCAGGCAACGTCGGAAAAGTCTGATTGGTTGCGATGAAGAAGCCACCGTTATCGAGGGGCTTGATCTTATAGTGTTTGACATGATGTCCTCTGCCTTCCTCCCAGTCCTTGACGGATAAACTGTATCCTCGCGGATTGTGTTCGCTTGGCCGCACCAAAAACGTACCACGGGGATTCTCATCGACTAGAAGAAGCTTACCGGCCTCCTTTCGAGAAACGTTCTCAAAGAACCAACTACAAATCATATAATCAATTAAAAATCCTCACGCTACAAAAATTGTAATTGAGCTTCCCAAGTAGAGCAAGTGAAGATCATGAAGGTAACTAACTTTGTTGGTTAACGTAACATTTAAAATTTCCGTGAAAGTGTAATAAGAAATAAATTTGAAAAAAAAAGAAAAAAAAATTTTATTTTTTGCAGAAAGTTAGATGGTAAAACTGCGCGAAACTCCCTTTGATCTTGATTAATCAAACACTACTTCAACTTATCAATTAATCAAATTAATTAATTAAAACTCGTGTCAGATAAAAAAAAACAGTTCCACGAATCTCTTATCTGAGCTCGGTTTTATGAAATTCCATAAATTTGTTTTATCTTTGAATGAGGAGCAATTGTGTAAACAATGCTTGGAACACTCACTCTTCGCTCTCCACGGATCGTTCAACAGCCACAAAGTTCCATGGGATGAGGCCCTCCTGAAGGGTCGTGAGATGCAGAACCTTCCACCAGTCAGGCTCGGAGTCGTCCAGCACCTCCATCCTGTCGCCTTTCATAAAACTCACATCCGTACTCTCGCGCGCCGTGTAATTGTACAGCGCGACGACAATTTTATTGGCTCTTTGAGAATGTGCTATGTGGACAAAAGGTAAAGCTAATTGTCAAAAGGTCCGGGACACGCCTTAACTGCGTCTTCTCACATCTAATTCTACTAATTATTACATAATAATATAATAACTACATGTTTATAGCATACAATTTGTGCAATATAATCAAAAGACAGCGAAAAAAGAAGTAGATAATTGAATAAAGATAAAAAGGCGAGCTTTCTCATCGAAAGGTCTTTCTTTCTTTGGATACAACATCTTAAAGAGGATGAAGAAATTGTTCCTCCAAATCGGTACAACTGAAAAACTGGTCAACTTTTGAACTTTAAATGATAAATAATGAAGGAAAAAATGATAAAATACACACATGCAGAACCATTGACAGGCGAGTTTGATTTATGAGGTGGATGCACAATCTGTAGCTTACAGGGTGTCGGTCTTGGTCGAATGATGTCCGCCCTCGCCTGAACACCTCTTTGATTCGGATCGGCCGTGTATCGGTCTAGAGAGCCGCCATTGCTGTGCTTTGAACTCAAAGCCGCCTCGGCTTTTTTGTAACCTTTCAAAACAAATCATTTTCAACAACAAGTTCAATATATTTTTATTCATTAATTAATAAAATGAAATTCTCACCGATTGGCTGAGGCTCGTGACGCTTGCTGCAACACTTGCCCATCTTTGTCGATTAACTTGTAACTTCGCTACTTGTTACACGTCCAATCCGTAATTATCGTGAAACGTTTCCATTTTGTCAGGATCACTTGTGCAAATGTTTTTTACGTTTCCTTCATTGCCACTCAAATTGTCTGCAAACGAAGAAAAGTGGTCCAATTAAATTGTCGCAATATTCGACACGCTTTACAAGTTTTTAGTTAAACAAATTATTTATTTATATATTTATTTATTTATATTATATAAAAGAGCGATAAAAAAGAAACAAGTAACTTGACAAAACAATTGAGGATTGTTGAAATTGAAAGGAAATGTTTAATGTCTTTTTGCAATGTGAAATCGAAAATAATTATCATAATTAGCGATGCAAATAACTGAAACCCGGAGCCATTATCGGATTTCAAGAGTGCACAATTCTCTCCTTCTCCCCTTACTACCCCCTCCCTCCAACAACACAATTTAACGTTTAATTGATCGCATGGAAAATTGAACATTGTTTTCTTTGCAGAAAGATGATATGTATGATTTGAAGTTTTATATTTTCGCCGGATGGTAATTGGCGACCTACGAAGCGGCAAATTTTAATTTGCTACTTGAAAGTGACTTATGCTTCATGCTCAGAGACAATGTTTTGTTATTTTTCTAATAATAAAAATAACCAAATTGCTACCAGGATAAACGTTTATGTAAGTCATAGTTAAAAAAAACAAACAAACAAAAAGTCAACAAATTTTATAATCATTTTTTTCATTGGCTATAAATAATTGAACTGTATTGTAAGATTTGTAAAGTATAACAATTCAATTAAAAATTTAAAGAGAAATATATCTAAAATGCAGCGATTTTTTTCAATTCGAGCTTGATGTTTGAAGATGTGTTGACAAGCTATATAATAAGGGTTAGTGTTTTCATTGGCCCAACAGAAATCAATAATTTCCAAAATATCGAACTTGCTATGTGTCAAGCTATTTCTAAACGATGCCCAAAGGCAGAAGAAAGCCGGCCCACTTAACGAACTGGTAAACGAATTTAAAAAATTAGACGAAAAGGGGGAGAACCGTGAGCGTTTCATGTCGACTCACCGGAAGCTTTCGGTCTTTTTACGTCAATGCTTGTCTTTGATTAGACAATTAGTTGCTCTTTAATTCGGGCTTCTGAGATGCCTCAAACAAAAAGAAAAATAACAAATTCAAAAGTAATCAGAACATTTTTTTTACTTGAAAATTCATCTACTTGAGAAAAGAATAAGACCGCAGTTATTCAGTTTATTTTATTATGAAACCTTATTATCACTGCTGATTGCAAATTTAATCAGCTCCAATGGATTGCACTAAGGCTTCAGTTGGATGTTATCAAAATCCTTTAACGAACGTTTGGTTGTTAATCTCTCCGAAAGTTTGAATCACCCGTCCCAGAGGGGATGCTTGTTTAAGAATAATCGAATTAGTTTGGTCATCGCAATCAATAATTTTGAGACAATGAAGACTGTTGTCCAAATGAATTGTCGAAAGTTATGAAGCCCGCACCAACATAAATAAATAACTTAATCGACAGCCCGAAATTGTCCTGGCAATTAGCGCATACATACACTCTGTGTATGTGTTTTAAATGACTATTGAACCCGCAGGCCATTAAATCATATTGTTGCTAAGGGGCGAGTCTACATCCACACAGCCCATTTTTTGTTCTTATCAATGACTGGGGTATTTTTGTCATAATGAAAAACTAGGCTCTGATTGGCCACTAGGGTGAGATTAATCTATTCTTAAAGCATCCCTAAAAAAAACAAAAGGTGACTTAATATTATCTCTCAGGTTTGCTTGATTTTTTTCTTTTTTTTTTTTTGTTTAATTTTACCCTGGCAAAATGAACCCAGCTAGCAAATAAAATCAAAATGCACGCAAATAATTGTTTCTGCTATGCGTATGCAGGTATGATTTATGCGTGGCACCGTAAGATATGAACTCACGATATAATTTAACGGAACATAGCAGAAAAATCAATAGTATAACCACCCCAAGATGGGTCGAGTGTGCCATATGAAGGCTTCCACCGCATATTTAATTAACGCCACCACGACCGTGGGTGATATGCAACATACACACGCACACGTTCCTCGCATTAAACCCTGTTCGACGAAAGTTTATCTCTTAATTCAGGCCAGATGTTACCTGACGAAAAGATAGGTGACATTCTTTCTTGTAAAAGTGCACGGCTCGACTGACAATTGAACATCTCAAAATAGATTTATCTGTTAACTCGGAGAGGAGCTTTCATTTTAACGAGAATTTATGTTACCAGTTTAATATTTCTATGGCTCTTGAACTTATCTGTGCTCATTTTTCAGAAGCTGAGCAGAATTCTCTTTGAATACGCTATACAAGTCTCTTCAAATTGTCAAAACAAATGTAATAGTCGGGTATAAATGGGTATAAATTTTTGGTCATCAGAGTGCCGGTAATGGTTGATAGAAAATTATCATGTCATGACAGTTCGTTTACATCCGAGCTTCCTTTGGCGACAACCCCGTTAGTTGAGCACACTTACGCATCGTTTCGTAATATTTATTCTGTCAACCTTGTTTGAATATCTCGACTTTGAAACTGAAACAACTTCATTCTACAATCAACCATTCATCATCCTTGCGGTGACTTGACAAAAAGATTCTCATTGTTCGTCATTTTCATTAACTCCTTTTAGATGCCCTTATTTTTTGTCTTTCTTCGTCACAAATAAATATTGTCCCATGGGTTGAAGCTGCTCAATTTTTTGTTGCGCCACCGCAAACATACAGTTTTCAGCTCTTCATAATCATGTGCTTATATAATTCCAGTCCTAATTTCCTCGTGATCGTTTCAATTTAACAAGCACATTTTGCAAATCTCCGTAAACCCTGTCTTCACTGTAGCATTATTTTCAAAATCTTGCCATTATCGCTCGCTTTTCCATCAAAAAATTAATATAGCTATACTTATTTATCGTCATCTGCATCCATTTTTTATAGTATATATTTAAGACACATGATGATGATGCGTACAATTGCTCAAAACAAATACAAATTTATTGTATATGTAATATACTGTAATATATTACGATATTACTCGTTCGTTACAACTTCTTTTACTTCGACGTTATTTTTAGATTCATCTTGTTGAAAATGATCCACCCAAAAGTTTGAACAACAGTGTTCGCTGATTTTCCCAAGTCCACTCTTCTATCGCAAGCGTTATTTTTTCCAAAAATAGAGGCTCTGCAAAGAAATTAGCAATTCAAATGCCAGTCCATGGCACGTCTGAACTTTTATTAACTTTTAACAGATTTTCCTCGGAGACACACATTTGCGGTGCTTCCATTTGGTTATTTCTCTCGTCAGGATAGGTTATATCTTTTTCTTTAACCGATCGAAGGCTCCATTTTTGTGCAAATTCGCACGGCTTATGACAGCTTAAAGCTTTCGCGATACAAACAAATAGTTAAGGATCCTGTCTGGTTATAAGCAATACATATTACTGATTCATGAAAACTCAATACCGTCACAAATAGTACATTACTCGAGAGGATAAAAATACACTCGTGCAGCTATTTATTGACTGGAATGATTATATTTTCCCTTGTCAGAATCCTTTTGCTGTAACCCAATTTATTTGTATTTGTTTTATTTGTATTTTTGATATTTGTTCGCAGGTTTCGTATCAAAATGATTGGCTTCTTCCTGCCAGGAGATTACACGTTCTAATTATCCGCAAGCAAGTTAACGCAAACTTTTCCCCTCATAACAGTTGAGAACAATTGTTGCTGCAAATTCTGATCTATGCGTAATCCTTTGTTTGTTTGTTTGTTTGTTTTTTTTTTTATTGATTGACGACTTATCGAGGTTCTTCTGTAATCATTTCTATTTTTTCTTAGGAACGCTAAAACTATTAAAGTGACAAATCTCCTGATTAATCATGGCAACAAATTAACACAAAAGCTTGCAATCAATTTTGGTGCACATTGATTTAAAGATATTTTTTTGTTTCTTTTTAAACCACGAAACTTTGAGCTTTCAATTCGGTTGCAGTGTTTTTAATTTTGTCGAGTGAAATATAAAATTGACCAAACGAAATCAAATTACGTTACATTAATTTACTTAATTTTGCGTTTATTATTTTTCATATTGCTAGGAAACGTTTTACAATACTTGTTTGTTTTTAAGTGACATGCGTGTATTCGTCTGTCCGTCATTCATTTTATCCCTTTAAATAAAATTAAAAAAACTGTACTTCCACTTCATTCATCCCTGAAATTTGTTCCAAGTTCTTTTTTGTTTTAAAAGACGCTATGCAAACAAAATGGCGAAAATGTTTGCATGTTTATCGACTTTTTTTCCTCAATTAGTCTCCTGAATGCAAATTTATCAAAGCACCTTTATATATAGAGAGTTTATGGGTGTTTTAGTCCCCACAAAGTATAACTCAAGGGCTCTAACGCAGTTCCTTCAACCAGACAGCTGCTGTTATGCCTTTTACACATGAACTTTTTTCTCTCTCTTTTTTTTACTAACATTATTTTTCAATCGCTTCTCTTTATTACACCAGGGTTCATTTATTTATTCGTTTGCTTATCAACTTCCTCGTTTCACTCAATCATATTAATTCTACAATTTGTTCATAAATTCTCTTACCTAACATCTGCATAATTCATCACAAAAATAAACATGTCTAAAAAATAAACGACTCTTGATTAGCAAAACTACAAAAAATCTATATTGAATATCGCCGTAACACCTCGCATTCTAATGAGGATAGGTTGAATGAATTTCTGATGATTTAGCTGGGAGACACATTTTAAGCAAAATGTTTTAACCATGATAAAAACAAAATGAAAAGAAAATAATAAATACATCCGAGAGTTCTTTGACATTGAATTTCTCTTCTCCACAGGTGACTGCGCATGGATAAGCGGTCTGATTGATCATACACAAATTCAAATTGGCAAAATGTTCAAGATTGTCTTATTACTTTTTACCATTATTTAGTTTATCTTGAGGCTGTTTTTTTATTTAAGAATCAATTCAAATTTCACTCAAACAAATGTTTTTCATTTGTGTTTTGAAAACTGCATCATGTTTTCATTTCGTTTTCTTCTTATTTGATTAGTTCCCATTTGATATGGTTACTCACTTAAAGTGACAGCAATGAGTCGTTCGATAACTCTATATCCTTTTTTTTACTGGGAAGCTAGAAAATAAGTTTATAATACCAAAGAGAAGTCTTGGTGGAAATGCGTATGGTCAATGGTATAGAGTTGAGGCTAGCCCGTGGCACGGAAATCGAATTTCCGGAGGGGGGTTTGCAGCCCCCTGTGCCGCTGATTTCCATTACAATCGCACAAGTTTCAACTCACGATTACCTCGTGACACAAGCACACACACACACACACACACACACGCGCGCGCGCACACACACACACACACACACTGACAAAAGTGCCGGGGAAGGCCGAGGTAAACAGCGATAGCACGCACCTCTCTGTGCTCTTACCAAATAAATTAAGCACCGAAACGGCCTTTCTCTCTTTGCTCGTTGCTTTTCTCCTTGCGGGCTATTCTTAAACCTCGAGCACTTCCTTTCATCGTGGTAAATCGTCGCACAAACTTCAAAAATGCAATTTCAATGACTCATTTTAATCACAA
Organism: Trissolcus brochymenae; assembly: GCA_030523145.1. Lineage (NCBI taxonomy): Eukaryota > Metazoa > Arthropoda > Insecta > Hymenoptera > Scelionidae > Trissolcus > Trissolcus brochymenae. Next base: position 35,185 of record JAQQRF010000309.1, on the reverse strand, counting down.
CAATGCTATTTAGTTATATTTATAGTACATTTTTGTTGTTTACATTCGGAGGATTTGATTATCTGGACACCATGGTTGTCAGTGAACTTATTGTCACCTCACGTTGCCTGCCATGGGAAACCGATTGACTAGCATTTCAGCAACACGCTCGTATATCGTCACAAAATCCACTAAAAGGAACACTGACAAGAGTGCCTTGGATGCATCCGCAAATGAAGATCCTTTTCTGTCTCGGGTCCAATCGTGCCCGCAGAAACAATGCGACTCCGAGGCAAAGCCAATCGTTTGTTGTTAACGGGACCCACACAGAGCCGTGCGCACGTGTGTAAGTGTGTATGTGTGTGTGTCCGTTCCAATCCATACACAAGGCGCCGCGTCGTGGGCGCGCGCCGCGTCAAACGCGAAGGTAACCTCGAAAATGAAACGCTTTCTTGCCGTGAAGAAGAGACAACAAATCAGATAGTTTATTTTGTTTTCTGAAAATAATAATAATAACAATAATAATAATAACAACAACAATAACAACAACAACAATAATAATAATAATAATAACAAAAACAATAACAATAATAATAGTAACAATAAGAATAATAATCATAATAATGAGAAATAAGAAATCTCATTGATAATTTTGTGGATTCAGCTGGGAGACCACAGCAAAAAAATTGGTTAGATACAATAACTGTCCTTTTAATTCCAAATTTTATCAAATATTTATTATTATATCTTTTTGATAATTGAAAACATGATTGTCCTGTCCTTTAATATATCATTATTTCATTGTTTTGATTTTCTTATTGCTCAATTTAACTTTGCTAATAAAACTGTTTTTTATTTGGCTTTTATTGAGCAAATGATGATATTTTATTTGCAGATGTCTTCGAATGAACTGGACTCTGCAGAATGAAAACCCTAAATACACCGAAGGATAAGAAGAAGAAAATTTGCATCTCTGAAACCAAAAACAACTATGACGACTGAAATACATTGTGATTTGGCAAAATTCTATTATGTGATCGTTGTGGGAAGTGCTTAATGCACAGGTCGTTTACTTGTAAAGGGACTGCCGAGTATAAACGTCAAACAGAGGAGAAAGTGGCGCTGAGAAAAAGGCTGGATAAGTGGTCGAATGGCCTACCTAAATGCGAACTTGTGTTGTAGCGCGAACGGGTAATGTTTTCAGCACCCTGCCGACCCGCGATTCACCGTGCGACACATGAGCGACGCGATTTTTTGGGCGCGTACACTGTGCGTGAACGAGAATTGAGCACGGATACGCACACCCCGAGGCTAGCCGACGCAGGATCGTGCACAGCTGCAACTCTTGTCTCTCTGTCGCTGCCTCTCCTTCTATCGAGCCTTTCCTTATCGAGTTGGTAACAGGAGTTCGAGTTGTACTTGGGTGCTTTTACGTTGAGAAGGCAGCACTGTTCAATCGATACAAAAATATCTATCAATTTTAATTCCAGTTAACGAATTAAACAAATAATTACAATACAAAGTCATTTTCTACCTGAATCAATCATCTTTTTTCCCAACAGTCGAAAATCAATTTCTGTTCATTTTATTGTGAATTTTATACAACTAAATTCCATAAACTTCAAGTTTAAACTTTAAAATTGAAAATAAGAAACTCTGCGACTGCCTCGAGTTCAAAACAAATTGTGAAAAATGAGCCCAGAGTAGTATGGATGGGAGTTAAAGAGCATGTAATTTATGAAAATAAATACACTGCTTCTGTAGAAATGCAGGCAATCGTCTCTTATTGCACCGCACGTGAATCACACGTGTTTTACATGAGCTGCATCTGCTTCTGCATATGATATCTATAAGAACTTTGATTCATTGTTTTGGCCTTAAAGATTATTTTTGAACATTTAAAATTAGCTCAATTAGATTTGACTGAAAAAGAAAACTGGTTCAATCTATATACATCGATAGGTCTAACGCAGAGGGTGCTATTTCAAATTCAAACTTAAAAAAAGTGGTATCTCATTATGAGCTTAAAATAGGGCTATTTCAAATTAAACTTGAAGAAGATGATTTCCCGGAGATGGTAACAATAATAATATAATATTAATATTTTTCAAAATCTTTCGTTAGTTTCGTCTTAAAAACTAAGTTTTTATTGTAACTTTTCTCAAACAAATTGTAATAAAAATGTATGTTTTTTTGTCGAACAATCTCTGAAGTAGCACCTTATTTCGACATATTTCCTCTGATATAGGTTTATCAGAATCAGAGTATTCACAAGTTCTACAAAATTGAAAACAAATTTTTTTAATTCAACTATTCAAATAATCTGAATGAAAATTATAAACTTGATGGCTTTACGTATTATATTGAAACAGAAAGTTCGGAGAACTTTCGGAGAATTTTTCATGAAATTAATTCGATCAAAAGACTTTTAAAAATCGTTTTTCTTTTGCTTAAATCAAATTACTTTACCACAAATAAAACAAAACCAAATTCTATCGCAACAAAAAAAAAATATAAAACGACTCGGATTTTAATGAGGAAGAATAAAATAAAATAATAAATTGTACAACATGAAATTTAAAATTTCATTGGGAACTAGAACTAAATTAAACTAATTTATGGCAAATTAGAATTTGTTTTTTTTTTCTGTAACAAAAAACTTGAGAAATACATTAAAAATGAGAACTTAAATTAATAAATAAAAATGGTTCTTTGATTTAAATCATTGCAACCCTGATTGTCGATATCGTCTGATTATCTTTTTTGCGTTGCAAAACCAATTAAGATGTACCTTCTAAACTAGCTAATGGATGCAAGAACGCAAACGCAATCAATTTCACTTAGTCGTTGGCACGTCAGCGCAATGTATACTCGTCTTTAAAATTGTCCTTTTTTAAATCATCTGATGTAGTGAAAGTATAAAATTAAAAAATGCCAGGTGGTGTAGTGTTTCTTGTGTGTATTCCAACGCTGAGCCACGAGCATCAGTTGATCTTCGGTGAGCCCGTAAAGAAGGCCAAGAAACCACTGCAGCCCAATAAAGTGGACTTGAAAATTAAGGACACAAAATCGAGACAACAACTCTTGCCACTAGGCAATGATGATGATGATAATGATGATGACGAGATCTTGCTCAGAGCAAGACGCCATCAGAAACTTCCATCCCCTAACGTTCATCCAAGAAACTCAAACATTTTTGTCTCAATGGAGACAGTAGTTGAAGAATTGCTGAAAAAACTTAAAGTAGAGCACGTGATTTGGTGCAAGGACAAAGCCAACATGTACTATGAGGTGACTATCGGGAATGTAGCACTTCTTATGGTCGATAAGTGAATCTCAGCAAGTCATTATTTCAGATCATTTTTCCAGTTCCAGCTGGGGAGCCTTGTGAGAATTGTTTGCACTGCTTGACTGAGATGGGTATTGGCGTTCGGATGAATTCCATCGTAAGGTAATTGACGTCGGATAACAAGTGGTAAGACTCTATCTTCTCTTTGAAGAATCAAAAGGGCTCTTATACTAAATCAATGTCTCGACTGGACCCTGGCCAATTAATGTTTAATCAATTTTCAATTAAAAAAAATTGTTTCGTTTGTTAGTGTCATTCCAACGCAATGTACGTACAGTGGTGTAGGAAACTTGAGCGCAGCAGCGATATCAGATGAGATAAAAAGACGAAAATCAGCAGAGGAGCGCAACAATACGAACTGGACGCAATTTGTGGGGTCCATAAGGTCGAAATTAACGGTGAAGCAGGTGGTGGATGGCGTGAGGAGTGGCGGTGACCTCACTTTCGACTATATCCTTCTGGTCTTAACTGCCGAGTAAGTTGGTGACAAGTTAAAGCCTCAAGAACCAAGTTGCCGAGTTACTACACAAGTATTGTCATTAAAACTTGTTCTAGTTGTCTCGCAGCACTCGGGCTCATTGAAAACAGCGCGACCAACGTTGTGGCAGCTATGCTGGTTTCGCCGCTAATGGTATTTTGTTCAATAGGAACTCACCTTACCTTTGATCCCTCATCCACTGAATCCTTTTTTAATGCAGGGTCCGGTGATGTCGCTCACTTTCGGTACTATAATCGCTGACAGAGACCTGCAGCTCGTGGGCTTGAAGAGTTTGATGCTGGGCATTTTTTTATCCATTTTATTTGGGTTCATTTTCGGATTGTTGCTTGGAACCACAGAGATGCCCTGGGGATACAATGACTGGCCGACCGATGAGATGAAGGGAAGGTAGGAATGCAAGATAAGTGAAAAGTCGAGACACTTATGCTTGTAACTTTTCAGGGGAAATTATAGATCTCTTTGGATGGGGGTGTTGTGGGCCCTTCCATCTGGAACTGGGGTAGCAGTTGCTCTGCTTCAAGGCAGCAATGGTCCTTTGATCGGTGTTGCTATTTCAGCTTCGCTGTTGCCACCTGTTGTCAATTGCGTTAGTCGATGCTGTTTAAATTTGATTTGTACAAAAAATAATTTTTAATAAATAAATAGTCAAAGACTGGAATTGACCATTTTTAGGGCTTGTATTGGGCATTGGGTTGCATCTGGCTGATATATCGTCCAATCAAGATGCCCCACATTAAAGGTGAATCATACACCGACTTGAACTCATCTTACACGTACGTCTATACGGAATACATCCCAGTCGAATTTTTCTGTAACGGCATCATCAGCGCCTGTCTAACTTTTGTCAACGTCTGCTGTATCTTCATAACAGCGATAATGGTTTTGAAGGTATGCATATAAAAAAGTGATGGCACGATTAAACAAGTTTCGACTCAATATTTTTATTTCTCCCAGATCAAAGAAGTAGCCGCGCCGTACACATCGACGCCGGAACTTCGACGATTTTGGGAACACGATATTCGACTTGTTCGAGACAAAAATACCTCCCGGGGTAACAGTTCGATCGACTCAAGGTTAGTTTGATTGTAGCATCAGTGAAAATTGAAATAAACAGTGATTGACTTGTTTGCACAGCTTTTATGAGGGACTGAGCAATAGCAAAAAAAAGGCTTTGGAGCGTACCTTGAACGAGGCGGTTAAAGAAGCCATAGACGACGAAACGTTTAGAAAGGTGCAGAGGCTTAGTTACGGTCAACATGGTCCAGACGAAGTATGTACGTTAAAGTTGACGTGACGTTGAACTTAGTAACTCTAACTACCTTTGCAACGCGATATTTTTAGATTTCTTCAAGATTGGGCCTTCGCAAACCAAATCCCATGGCTGAAGCGGTTGCCAGTGAAGTTCATCGAGAACCTGCTATGACTGAGAATCTAACAACAACGGAGAACAATCAGAATGCCATGCACGGTAATACTATGGAGGACCTGGCGGCTCTCGATAGACTTATTACTTATTTACTAGGAGGAGCCAACTCGAACTCCAACGTCAACAATCTGGATAGCTGGCGACGCTCGTTGCGTGCCAGCAATCGGGGATATCGTCCGCTCAGGCCTGATCAAACAGCCCAAGCGCCTTCGTCTTCTCAGGGCTTAGAAATCGGAATCGATACAACGCCTCTTTGAAACAAAAAACAAAGTGTAAAGAAAAGGAAGCATAAACTTATGTCATAATACAAATGCAATGTTTTTCTTTTCTTTATTAAATACCTGATAGATACTTATGTACTAGACATGATAAAATACTTTAATGAATTACTGTACAGGGACGTTCGTTTGTACTGGCCTGCGTCAGCATTACAACGGTCAGGATTCCAGATCATGATTCAAGTCAGGGTTCTAATTGGCATTAGTCTTCCGATGGTTCAGTCCCAAAATATCGGTCACCAAAATTCCCGATTCCTGGCAGCACGTAGAACTTGTCATTGATCTCAGGGTCCACTGCAGAGGTGACAATTTTCACCCCGGGAAAGGCGTAAGCTATTGATTGCACACCGGATTCTGCCATTAGCAGTGACACAAGCATGATGTTACCTTTGGGAACGTCGTGATCCAATAAGACACGAATAGCCATCATCGCTGCTGCTCCGGTAGCCACTGTCGCATCCATTAGTATAACTTTGTAGTCTTTTATGTCTTTAGGAAGTCTTAAGTAATACAACTATAAGAAAAAGTATTCTCGTATAACCATTTTATTCTCCATCAATTTTTGTTAATTTTAATTATATTAATTAATTATATTGTCTGTTTGTTTTACCTCTGGCTCTCCTGTCTGTGAATTTGTCTGGATCAAAATTTTTCCAATACGAATATCTTTACAGACATCCCGAACTGCCTGTTCCATAGTTTCACCTGCTCTCAGAATAGAAACGCCGCATATTTTGTCAGTCGCGCTGCGTTTTCCATTGTATGGTACATTCTGTGGAGTGTCGACGACAATTTCCTATAGAAGATAATTATTTAATAAACGTTATTCATAAAATTAAGAAATTGTGATATCACAAATCGGAAATGCTTCTACATACCTTGAAAGGCAAAAGAGATAAAGCATATTCTATCACAAGTCGAATGAGTCGTTTTGAGTAAAAAATAAATTCATCTCGACAAATATCTTTATTCCTTATGAAAGTATGCAGTCCCCGCACTTGTGGAGTGTCAGGTAATAAGTACAAAGATGTTGGCAATGGATGACCACTAAACGAGTGAGCCAATTTTTCTCTTAGTTTAAAACCTCGCTAAAATGAACAAAAAAGATTATTTTAAAATCAGAAGTTTTAACTAACGAAAGGCTGATAAATTTGATTAATTTCAAATTAAAATTGTTTTGTTCATAAATAGATTACCAATTGTAATTGTGTATGGACATGTTGCACAATAAGTTCAATGGCAACCTCGTTCTCTCCACCACGTGGCACAATGATGTCAGCGTGTGCCATTGAAGGTGCAATGTAATAAAAAAAGGAAGGTTTGACAAACGTGCTATATTGTTTAAGCACGCCTTCTACGTCACGACCTCTTTGCAAAATATCTCGTCGCAGTCTTCGAGCAAGTCTTACGTCTGGATCGGTATCAACGAATACTTTCATATCACACATCTGCAAGTTTCAACAGTTCGTTAAGGGAATTGCTCAAGTCTGCTACAACGTTCAAAACGAATTCAATTTCTAATCCAAATATTGACAAATTTTTATTGTAAAAATCATATCAGGCGATTCTTCCAGTATCACAGAATCGTCAGAAATAATTTATTTATTATTATTTATTTTTTTTTTTTTTCAAATTTTGGCTTACAAACTAAATTTTGTTTTTAAATATTCCAGTGAACTTCAATTTTTTTTTACACAACTTAATTGTGCAAAACTTGCCTTAAGTACGTCTGCATGGTAAAAAGTCAAGATCCCTTCAAATATGATTACGTTAGCTCCGTACATCATTTTCTAGAAAAAGTAAAACAAAAAAGTCTAGATTACAAAGATACATGACTGAAAGGATAAGGATGAGTTACAATTTTGATTTTTATCTCACCGTACGAGTTTCTCGACTGTGCGTCAAAAAATTATAAATTGGAACTTCCACTTTTTTGCCTTCCTTCAATCGTTCCAATGTCTTTTTCAGCAGATCAAAGTCAAAGGCATCCGGGTGATCGAAATTGTACTCGTTTTTGCTCGCAGCTTCGTGCTGCTTCTCGTTAAGTACCTGCAAAGTTTTTCTCGTCAGGAAAATGCAAATTGAATGAAAATAATAATGATAATTGGTCAGTCGTTGTAAGACACCTTGTAGAAAGAATCCATGCTTAGAAGTGTCACCCAAGGTACATCAAGCGATTCAATTATCTTGGTTGCTACTGTCGTTTTGCCTGACGCGCTACCACCACAGATACCTATAAAAGATCAAATCTCATTTTAACTCTTTCGTTTTTTATTCAATTGATTCATTGTAAATTCAATTTTTTTTTCTGATTCATTACCAATTACAAATGGCTCGACTTGCTCCCCAGCAAAATTGTACCAAGGTGGCCTTCCGGCAGTATAAATCGTTCGAGATTTACATCTCAGAATTGATTCGGAAGCAGTTTTTTTATTAGATTGGGACATGCTTGTAGTGCGGTGCCTTCTGGAATGAGGTGACTTCTGAGAACCTGAAATTTGTTTTAACAACTTGAATAAATAAATTGTTGTTAACATTTCTCGTTTAAATATATTATAGCTAATTTCCGAAAATTCGTGTTTTTGATAATTTGTTTGTTTTTGTATTTTTACCTGCAGAAGGAGGTCTGGGTAAAGGTGAAGCTGGCGTGCCCATGTCAGATCTGCCTTCATTATCAGTCTCGTAATCTACCAAATATTCCTGTTCCTCAAAAGGAGGTATATCACTACAAAACAAAAATATTATTATTTTGATTATTATTATTATTATTATTATTATTATTATTATTATTATTTGAATAAAACATGTATGCATACAAGATGGACACAATACGAATGTCTCATGACGTTCCTCGTATCTTGTTAGAAAAAAATTGATAAATACAATACTCTGATGTATAGAAAGTATAGAAAAAACTTGCAACACAAACAAAGTTTGTGTAATTTTTTCATTAATTTAACTTCATATTGCAACTACAGTATATTAATAATAAGTAATCAGTAATAATAATTTTATGTTCATATTCATACCTTACTTATCATCATTTAATCAATGATAAATTAAATTGTTTTGTATTTTAAGTCCTTCAGTTTTTATTTTGTTGAAAAATCAGCAGACCTAGACAGAATAGCTTAAATTAATTCTAAACCCAGACATTTTTTTGTTCAAACTACATTTTCATAATAGTAATTTCATCAAATTTTGAAAAATAAATAATTTTTTAACCATGCAGATTTTTTAAAGCTTCAAACAAAAAATATTGACTGCAAACCAATAATGATGAACTGAGACAAAAAATCATAAGATTGCAAATTGTATTCTGCCTAGATCTTCTCTCTTATCAAATTTTTATGATAATTATTATGATGCGCGAGTGGAATGAATGTCAGGACGTATTACGTATTAAATCGTTGAAATTTAGTCACGTGTAAAAAATTTATGGATGCAGTATTGCAGTTCTGAAATCAATCAAGAGTTACAATCAGAAATACGTATGAAGTTAGTTTAAAAATAGATCTTGATAGCTAAGTCAAGGAAGTGCGATATTTTACAATTTCTTATTTTTTACTTGACAGAGAGAAAAATTAAAAAAAAATTGCGATCCATTATGTAAACGAAAGTTTTAATTGAAATTCAGTCAAGGTTTATCATGTCATGTAATTTCAGGTTTTCCACAGCAGGTGTTAGACTTTTTAGTTGTTAAACTGAAGAACAATTAATGTTGACAATTGAAATTGATAAAAATCAAAACTAAAATTTGAAATAAAGAGAACAAATAAACAAAAACAATATAAAGAATAAATGAAGCATGACAGCTGACATGATAATTGAATAATTGAAACAATAAAAGAATGAAAAATTAACTGTGTAATTAATGTATAAAAAAAAGATATAACTAAAAACGAAAAAATAAAGAAAAAGTAAAATTCCGGCGCACAAGGTTCCGATTAAAAGGTTATGTGAGCGGTGCAAACGTGGTGTAGAATTACCTATCAGAGCTGGCCGAGCTCGGAGGATCGGAAAACTGTAGTTTGCCTGCCATGATTAGCTGATGCTGTGCCACGTGATTTTATCAACATTCACTGGTTCCGTCGAAATGTTCACTCAAATCAGACTCATTCCATATTACCTATTACTTTTGACTTTTTCTATAAATCTCCCACGCGTGCAAGAGACAAGAGCAAGCCAGCCAGTCTATCCTGTGCCTGTGTCTGGCCTGGTCTAGCCTGGCCTGTGTCTGTGCCACGATCTCATTGTTTGCTTTTCAACATTTGGCAACGCTGCAGTGTATTTACTCATTTAATTTTCTCTTACACAAGCAGTTGTTCAATTATTGATCACTTCAAAACATGATTCTTTTAATAATTAACAAATCAATTCATTCAAAAATATTGTTTAATTATAGAAACAATTCTTGGAAAAAAATAATATTATCACACATATTCTTATAACAAATTTGAAAATTATTTTACATGTTAAAAAAATCAATTAATTTAGTTGATTTTTTTTATCAAAAATAAAACTAAAGTATTTTGATTGATGTGAGTTGAATATAAATATTGAAAAGTCGGAAGTACGCGTGCAAGCTTTATTTGTTGGTTGAGCATGATCGCCAACAAAATAATTTTATAGTCGTCTGCTCTGCTGAATATTTGTCTAAATTATATATACAAAGACGAAGAATTAGTAGGTTATTGCTGAATTTGATTGAGTTACTTGTTATTTAATTTTTTTTTTTTATACAAATGTAATCTTTTAATTTAGCTTACTAGTGAACCACTTAAGCAAGTGTGAAATAGTATTAATAAACTGCTTCCGTTTTGTTTTAGAGGTTATGTTTAACTGAGACCAATTGAAAAAGCTAAACAATTCAATGAATTGTAAAAAGATTATATTTTGTCATTACCAAGTGTACAAATATTTTTGTACCAGCAATGTCAAACATAATCTCAATAGAGAAGCAAGATTTTTTAACAAACTTTTAACCAAAGGCCAGAAATACAAAAAGTAAGTTTGTCAATCAATTTGTTCAATATCAACAAAAACAATCACTTTCATTCGGTGCCAATTGTTTGTTGCATTAAATTTAATTTCATTTTCGATTTAATAAATTAAAAATTTGTTTTGTAGTGTATTTTGGCAGTCAGATTCAACTCCTGAAGTCCCGTCAACCTCTGGGGGATCTTACAAAGTGTCGTTTGCAAATAATCCTCGTCGAGTTACAGTGCTTAATAAGGTTTTCATGGAACATGTAACCGACCTAATGTCGTCTTCAAAAGTGACCAAAGATTTGGAAGGTAAAGGAATTGAGATCACTAACGTGCAAGTTTCGAGGAACTACAAGCACCTGAACATCTACTGGTTTGCAAAAAAAAATCTGGATGAAGTAGAAGATATACTTGGAAAATGTGCTGGAATTCTGGGACACGAGTTGTCTCAAATGCAGGTTGTAGGAATGGTGCCTAAAATACACTTTATAAAGAATTTGCACCAGTACAACGTAAGTCGTCTGAACGAACTTTTATCCAAAGTAGATTTAAGAGATGATCCTGAAGAACAAATAGTTGAAAAGATACAAGATACAGAGGAAAAAGAAGAAGAAGAAAAAAAAGGGGATGATAAAAATGAAAACATTTATAAAATTGAGGTTCCGTCAATGAAAAATGATCTGTTTAATGTAAATTGTAAAATGATAATGAGTAAGGTATAGTATATGTGTGTTTTTTTTTAATTTTTATATTCAGTGGTGCTATTTTGCTGTAATTGTTTTCGTTTTTCATTTCAGATTTGCGACGAACTAAAGAAAAATGTTATGGCAAAACATCGAAGAGAGCTGAGATTTGCCGAAATAGCTAATATGGTTGGAATTCCTCAGATAGAAGAATCTGACAATGTAAGGAACAAAAAGCAAATGATGTCGCAGTTTTTGAAAAAGCGTGCTTTGAATGTCAAGAAAAAAGAAATCGCATCTTTGGAGAATCTTATAAAGTATAAAAGGATGAATGAAGATGCTATCATTACTCATGAACAGGAAAACGAAGATGATATAAATGAATTCCCTGATTATCATAACTACCAAATTCAAAGCATTGGGGATAAAAGATGAACACATTTTGTATGTTAACAAATAACTTTATGAATAATTTAAGTATGACAGTAAATATAATTTGGTTAGTGTACAGGGATCCTATATGTTTACTTGAAAACCACAAATCAATTTAATGTAAATCGACAAGATTATTATTCATAAGATTAATTCTATTAAATGATTTAAAAAATCGCTATGACTGGATCGTCAGATGCAATTAAGGTTCGCAGAGATCAATTGATAAAATCAATAAACTAAAATATTGATCAATTAAAATTAACAAATACTTTAACAAAATCTTGGAAAGTCTGCATTTGAAAATAAAATTGTGGAATAGTGCACTTTCACAAAATTTTTATGAAACTTGTACAAAATAGCAAAAAATTTTGTCAAATTGTCTGTTTGGTATGACACCAATTAGTACAATGCAATTCGCAAGATGGGGATTAATTTAATTAAATACTTTAAACGAATACATCGTGTAATTTAAAATAATATTCTCTACAATCAACAGTGGGTAACAAGAAAGTGTCATAAGTGAAGAATTATATGCTCTAATATTTTCCAAGACGATAATTGATATCAAAACACATCGACATTATCACAGAAGAATATCTGAAATTTTTAAAAAATTCAAGATTAACATGAAAAATTTGGCAAGTAAAATAAAAAATTTTATAAAAGCAAATGCATCAAATAGTTTAGTTTGAAAGCTTATGTGAAGTCTCTACTTCTTGAATTGAAATTTTCTCTATAAAGATAAAGATATACAAATCCTAAACAGTCCGAAATTTTCGATTAACTGTAATGTAAAAGTGCGTGAGTAAATGAAGTTCACAAACTTCTAAGAGCTGTACAACGCACTTATGAACAAATCTCAGCTGGTCTTGGGTTGATTTGGTTCTACTTCCAAAATATCCATGTTATCTTTTTCTTTGTAAATTTTGTGTTTCTTTTCTGGCGAGGTTTGTTTCTCGGTGGATGATTCTAAATTTACTTTTATGTTCGGCATTGACATCAATCGCTGATTTTCATCAGTCAAAGCGCAACTTTCGAGAACGTGTTTGTTGAAAACGTCACTTTTGTCAGCATAAACATGGTGACCAGCTCCTTTTATCACCTGTATCAAATATCGCAAATTTAATGATTTAGAAAACAATGGGCTTATATCATTATGTATAATATCTAACTAATAACAATAATTTTTCATACTTGAACGTTGACATAAGAATTGAGTCGGTTTTGTTTGATTATTTCACCAGCAGAATTGTCCACCCACGATCTGCTGCCGTAAAGTAGCGTTATTGGTATTTCCGAATCCAATTTGTCCATTCGTCTCAGAATAGGATTTTTCGCCCAACCGAAACCTTGCATCATTGCATGAAATGCACTTTCGCCTCTGTAAGTGTAAAATAAATCAATCAAAATCAACCATTGAAACGGCCAAATCACAAAAATCACGTAAAGACTCACGAAGGTGTTTGAGCATTGCACTGATGGATGTACTGAGATATTATACCAACGTCATCTTTTAATACAGTGGAATACTTTTTAACAATGTCGGGTCTCGTTGTTTCTATGAGCCACTGCCCTAAAATATATAATTATTTCAATTATCTTATTAGGAAAATTTAAATTTAATTTTAAATTAGAATACAAGATATAGGTTACAAATTATAACATGGGAGTTTATTTCTCGAGTTGAAATTCTTATTGAACTTAAGCAATTGTAACCATAAAAATATTTATTCAGTCTTACCACCTAATCAGTGATGCTCAATTTGCGGAATTTACTACTTTGTAATCTTCCCATCCAAAAACAAAAACAGTCCGAAGCGCGTGCCAAATCTTTTGAACTTAATTGTTAAAATTCCCTTCCGATGGGTTTATAACTGCTTACAACTTTTTTTAATTTAACTCACCAAAAGGTCCAGCAACTCTGACAGCCCAAAGAGGGTTCAAAGGTTGGATGACAAAAGCAATAGCTTTAATCCAAAGTGGAATCTTCTGTCCAACATCGGCAGGCTTTTCAGGGAAACCCCAAGGATCGGCTAATATCAAGTGTTTGACTCTCTTAGGATACTTCATCGCATAAGAGGCAGCAAGAAAGCCTCCCATCGAGTGGCCCAACAATACAAAATTATCCAACTGCATTTCTCGTCGCCATTCTTCCACGGATTTCACCAACTGCTCTTCCGCTTCTGTGGCATTGCTACTAAAAACTGGACGACTACTTCTTCCGAATCCTAAATAAAAAAAAAAAAATATATATATATATATATATATATATATATATATAGCAGCTTAACGTTATATAAAGTCTTCCATAATAATGATTGACTTCAAAGATATGATATCTATTAAATCTAATGACTTGCAGTTTAAGAATGTTTATACCTAAAAGATCTATGGCATAAACAGGTCTGTGCGAAGCCAAGGCGTCTAAATTAAGACACCATAGTGCAACTCCTGCGCCTAATCCATGCAGCAGGACAATCGGTGTTTTTGGAGATTCTTCGTTTAAAGATATTGTCCAAATTTTGTCCGCTGATCCTACAACTGGACCTATGTCAACGTACCATCCTCTATATGCTGTTTTTAAACCTGGAATGAAAACGTTCAATCAATTGTCTTGTTCATTTTATTATTATTATTATTATTATTATTATTATTATTATTATTCATTAAAAATTTGTTGACACACTTACAAGAGAGAATTTTTTTCTCAGCCGTTCTGAGCATCGTTGTAGATGATCTGGACCAGCTAAACCATCCCCAAAGCCAACTGCTGAAACTTATAATGAAAAAACCCAAACTAAAAAAGTCGACTCTGTATTATATAACAAAGTCACACGCTCGAGGTGTCAACCGGGGCAATTGGACAAATGATACAACATTGTGAAATCACGCGAACTCTGTGACCTTGAGTATGTAGCTTTTATTCATTGATGGGATAATGATTATTATTATTATGGAAGCTGACAGACAACTGCAAGAAAATTGACTTTACGAGCGAACCTATTATCTGGATGTGTCATTCTTAACTACCTATAATGATGTAAAAGGAAGTGTTTTAAAAAGAGTTGATGCAATGTTGAATAATTGGAATTCAGTCTTAAAAGCCGAAAATGAGGAGAGGGGAGTTTATTTTCGTCTGTGGATCGAAAAGTAAATCAAAAAGGAGAACAAAAGAAGAAAAAGTATGACTTGGGAGAATCAAAATTGGTTAAAAATTGAATTGTTGGAAAAACTTTGACACATACGTTGATGATTAATTACGTGTAAAGCGTGTGCGAACTTTGACAGACCGCCAAGAGATGAAAAAGCGCGCTCTAACCTAACCCTCGTGGGACCTACCTGTTTGTCGCGGCAAGCTCATTGTCTGCCATGAGTTGTGCGGGCGAGTACCAACTTTCTGCCAGACCGTTACGATATTATGCACGATATTACGCGCTATTTGCTCTCTGTGATGTTTTTGTCTATTACCTTGGTCGCGAATGCAGCAGGCGTCTCTCACACGTCGTCTGCTGCTCTACGCGCAGACGCGACATTTGATTTCATTGACATATTCCTATAAGTAAACAAACTGGCTGAAATAAACTTGTTGATTTTGGTCAGCTCATTTGTTATTTTTATTCCTTCTTCAACAATGTTACAATCATCTTTTCTTCAATTAAATATAATACAAACAAACAAAGATGATAAACTAATAATAATTTGAATAATAAATTGATTATTGAGTGCGATATGTTTATGTCTAAGAATGAGAAACAATTGATTTGATTGAATTCCCACACTAATTTCCTATATGAAAGCAACGAGAAATGATTAGAGTTGTGCATGCAGGTTTCATTGTATAGGAACCAAATTTCATACGTGGGAAAGAGGATAAACTTCTATTTACTCGAGCGATTAACAGATTACATCATTTCTTTACTTGTTAAACAATCATTTCTTCGGGAGCATTTCTCTGGCGGCGAGGACTCTACTCAAGAATGAGATACTTTTTGTTGCATATAACTTCTTTCAAATTCATACTCAATTATTGATGCTTACATTTAAAACGTCTATTCAAAGATTAACAAACTAGAACGAGAAACATTTCCGTAATAATAATTAAAATATGTACATCAAATGAAAAGAAAAAAAATATGAGATATACTGATGTAAAGGATAAAGAACATCAAGATTATATATACTTGATTTGACATTCAATGAAAAGTTCTGATAATATGAAGTAAAATAAGCCATACACCGTTCGGCCACTAGTTTCCTTTACCTTATAGCCATCACAGAAATCTTGGCAAAAATTGATGAGAAATGCTATTTGTTTATCTTGAGAGCAAAAAAAAAACATTGGTTATATAATGCTGATCCAAAATAATCGCACTTGTAAAGATTCATGTACGAGATATTTTGGTAAGTGTTATTTATTGTAGGCTCGTCGTTATAGTGAAAGACTTAACCACTAATAAAGTGTTACATTCGTACAGTGGACCCTCTACGCGAAACCTTAATACACTTTCTACTTGCCCGACAATGCCAGTCATTCGCTTCAATCAGCACATCCTCATTGCAAATCCGTATAATTTTCATGTACCGATTCAGCTATTTTGTAAATCCTTCATATTAATATCCAACTCTAATTTGTCGCTTTCCAACTCCTCTAATCATTTTTCGATTTATATTCAACAATTTAACTTTGTTATTCACACTTTGTTGTAAATAAACAGGATATTTCCGTTTAGTAGAAACAGACAGCTCAAACTGGAGTGGCCGTAAAAGGGCATATTGATATGCCCTTTGAGAATTCTTTCCGGGCTTGCATTGTGCTTAACCCAGTGATTGCCTTTTGAAAAACAATATTATATATTTAATATTTTGAAATACATTTTTAAATGATAAATACTTTAATACATTTTTTTTATCATTTTCAAAAACTGATAACCATTTGAAAACTCGGATGTAACAGCAGGACTTGCACTTGGAAGACCTTTTTTCCAAATCCAAAAAGTATCAATTATATCAATTAAGACAATAGAAATTGAAAAAAAAAAATTAAAACAAGAAATATGAGTTAACTTGTGCTGTACAAATACTGGACCTGCAACATTCAGAGCCACCGGGTGTCCAGCTGATCCAGGTTATTCTGAAGATAATAAGCGCATCAATCAGAGAGTTGATCGCAAGAAAGAGTTTCATATCGTTAGCGTACAGCAATGAGTGACGAAAAGCAAAATTTTTTGGTGAAACCGTGCTGCTTATCAGTAAGGATTGATTTGGTCAAGCTTCTTATTCCAGAGTGGTATGGCAAAACCGTGCCGAGTCTCTTTCAAGAACCGATTGGGGATTCCGTCGATTTCAGGGGATGTCAAGACATTCTGTCCTTCATAAATGTCGGCCAGACTGAGAGCAATTCAGATAGTCTGAAACAGTGAGGGATGTCAATGATTTTCGCAAGTTGTTGTATAGGTAGTATACGTATTTGGTGACTTGGCATCTACTTTATAGAAACTGCATATGATATCATGAGGTGAATCAGTTTTATTAAATGTCGTGTGAACAATTTCCTTTATGTCCTTATTAATGGAGAACATCATCTCCATAAGTTCTTTATAGTGATCTTTTTAGGATTTTTATTGGATGTAGTGAGAAAGCGATGGATGAGGCAAAAACTAGAAATCAATTAACAATTTTCGAATGTGTAAACTGTCTTTAAGAATAATCCAAATTAATTTAGGCGTGATCAAAACATAGTCGAGACTATTTTGAAGAGAGGTTCCAAAACACATCTCATCACAACGACGGTCATTATTCATCTGAGGTTACTGAAATCCGCTGTGCATTTGAGAATGCAAAGCGTGTCCTTGGATAAAGTTATTAAAGTTCTTCAGATCCAATTCACACTCCTTAACTGGAAGATTATTTACAATGAAATTCTTCGCGTGGCAATTCAAACGCATTGCCAGCTGAATGTTCCTTCAAAAAACATCAAGTTCAACTTCCAAGGCATGCATCCATTTTTTTTAACACTTTGATGTCACTTTGGATTTCTATTCATCAGAATATGACTCTTGGCTAACTACAGTGAACTTTTCTTCAACGTCTGATTTCAAGTCGTAGAAATCATTGATCTCCGAGGATCTCAACGGAAGTTGGTTGACCCTGGGAGTACAGAGCGGATGGTTGACAGAATGCAAAAACACTCGTGGTAAGTTTCGGTAACTTTACGACACAAATGTAAGTATTGACTGCGGTACCACAATTCGAAATAATGATAATAATTTTATTTGAATATCCAATTACATCTCATTAATACAGGTCATAAATATAACAATTAATTAAAAACTGGATTCAACGGTATAAACTTTGTCAGTAGCCAAATGTTTCGAACGCATCTAAAGTAAATATAACGGATATCAGACAGCCATAGAACAATGCATAACTGGATTACCGGATGAATTACTCCTCGTTTAATGATCTCTCCCTTTAATATACTCGAACAGAGGGGCAGCATATTAAGTATGGGGGGAGGGGGCGGGGGACTTGTGCTCAAGTCATAACTCTAGCTGAAATATGTGTCAGCATTCTCAAAATCCAGTTTTATCAATTTTGACATTGCAACTTTTGATTTAACATTTTTAAATTTTGTTTATTTGTGTCTTTTTGTCATACCAAAATGCATAATCATAAATTGTATCATTAAATTATTATTTTATTGAAATAAAATATTTCAATAGTTGGATCGGAAGCAAATGGATAAAGTAAAAATGGAAAAAGGGAAGGATGATGTTTGTGTTCTGAAGGGGGGAGATGTGTCACCCTTCGGTTCTGGATTTTGACGATGAATTAACTTAGAATTGTCGGCGGTGTTTACACGCGAACAGTTTTCTATCCTCCAGTAGGAGGATCATCGTTAAATAAATAAACGCGTGTTCTATTAGTCGTCAAAACTAATAATACGTGGCAAGATTTTATTCGAAGCAAGAATGGACAAGCTGAGATTGTAATTGGTGTTTGAAAGAAAGAGTCTGATTGAATGTGTCGAGATTGATCACTTTGTTAATGATACACTGAAAGGGTCTTTCAAAGGATTTTGATGAGAGTTAATTTGTGGGAAAAATTAATCGGATATTAGTCCAAGGAATTTTTATTTAATTATGTGTTTAAGGCGATAAAATTATAATGGAGAAAAAAATTGTCGTTTGTAAGAATGAATTATTTGTTGTAAATATTTTGTATAAAATAATAATGAATAGGAGCAAAATTTCGTGATAGAATTTTTGAGGAAAATGATCGATTTTGAAGCATCAGGTATACGTAATAGAAAAATTGTTATCTTTTGTTTCAAGTGTTTTGAATAGGTATTCCTCATCTGCTTGGTATACCGGCAGATGAGGAATTTAAGAAAATTTCGCTTTTTCAATAGGTAAAAGAAATCGACATATGTTTGAGTTCAAAGAGCATAAACTTGTTTTCATTATTAGAAAAAAATGGTGAAAAAAATGTTTGAAAGTTGTAGAAAAAAACGTTGTGTTGAGGGCCCATAAAAATTTGAAGAAAATTTATATGAGCAAAATGTTCCCCCTGAAAGAGAAGTTGATCATCATATAAAAAATCAAACCCTTGGAAAGTTGACGCAGAGCAAACTTGACGAGAGATTTCTCCTGTAGATCTGTAAATATGAAACCATTGAATATAAAGATAGTAAGTTGAGGGAACGTTGTATAGTCACGATATATAAAATAAAGATGGAAAAACAAGTAGAAAAGGAATAAATGTAAACAAAGTTGGTTGGAGGAAGGTTGCGCAGCGCCACCTAGATGGTTGTGTGAAAAAAGAGAGTAAGGAGTATGTAGAAATAATAAGAATAAAAAATGCTGGATGGAGAAGAAAAAAAAGGTAAAAAGAGAGGAGAAGAATCAAAAATTGTGCGCGTCTGGGTCTGCGCGCGGTCCCCCCGCGGCGCCGGTTGCCAGGCAACGGATGCGCGCGCGCATCACCGGTCGCGTCGCCGGTTTTCGAAGGAAAGCCGGCAGCCGGCGTTGTCGCAAAAGTGCATACAGAGCGACTTTGTCCTTCATCGTGCGTGGATCAAAGTGCGAAAGCGCGCGTCCCTACAAGCTTTTTTCTCTCTGAGCGTCGTCGCAGTTGCGTAGACAGAGCAGTTGCCGGCCCGTTGGTGTAAACGCGCGCAAACGAGAAAAAGCGCGAGCCAAAAAAGCCGCAGGGGTTTATTATCCGGT
This sequence comes from Trissolcus brochymenae, assembly GCA_030523145.1. Classification (NCBI taxonomy): domain Eukaryota; kingdom Metazoa; phylum Arthropoda; class Insecta; order Hymenoptera; family Scelionidae; genus Trissolcus; species Trissolcus brochymenae. The sequence continues at coordinate 15,320 of JAQQRF010000309.1, read as the reverse complement.
GAGTATATATATATATACATATATATACATATATATATACATATATATACATATATATATATATATATATATATATATATATATATATATAAAGGACGCGACAGAGACGGAAGATGGCCGAAGACAAGAACGAAACGAGTCCGAGCGGCGAGGGCGAGAAGAAGATCGCGCAGGAGAACGCCCCGCCCGAGAACAAAAAGGACGAGGAGCTTGAGGAGGAGAAAAAAATCGAAGAGAATGGCGAAGCGAAGCCCAAGGAAAACGGCGAGGGCGACAAGCCCACGCCCGAGCCCAAGGACATGCGGGCCATCGTCGCCACCGGCTTCGGCGGTCTCAAAAGTGTCAAGGTCTTGAGGAAGCCCGAACCCACGCTAGCCGACAACGAAGTCCTCATCCGCGTCAAAGCATGGTAAGCACGCGCCCTTTTTCTTCTCCCTCCCAACTTTTTTTCTTTTTAACTCCTTCTTTTTCTTTCTCTCCATCAAATCCAAATCAAATCTATATTCGACTTCTAACATTTTTATATGAATTTATATATCGCGTCTAATCCACTTTTTGCGCTTTACAATGCCTAACCTCACTCTTGTCTGAACCCTTATATGTTTGCCAGCCTTTGTGCCAGCCCATCAAGTATCCTAAACAATCACGCTATCATTCAAAATTAATTATAGCATTCATTCTTGTAATCATACTGCTCAATCAATTTTAAAACAATACAAAAATAAACACTTTTTTCTTCTTTTTCATGCAAAACTGTTTGTCTTGTCTATGTGACTTATGATTTAGTTCCCTTTTTGAAAATTGTTCGTCTACAAACGAAGATTCACATTTATTTCAATCTTTCATATTTATTCAGATTTTTGTTTGTTCAATGCAATAAATTGTTACTTGAACGACTTGTTGCGCTGCATCTGTAATTTATAGAGCCACGTTCAACTACAAAACTTGTTTCAATAAGGCGTAGAGAGATATTTGTCCCATTGTATGGACGAATCGGATCATGTTTTCAGAAAGCATGTTGCGTCTTGATGTTTTTTTTTCTTACTTTTGTTTGCTCGGTTTACAAAAACATGTGTTGATGCAAACTTCATGATTCCACCTTGATTAATGGATTCAGTATGTTTCATCCAACATCTCAGTATTGTTTTATCTCAAACGAAAAAGTTCACTTTTTTATTCATCAATGTTTTATCTTTATGCATTTAATAAACAAAAATCCATTTTTTCTTCAAACTTTCTTTGTTGGGGACAAGATTTCAAAAAATGTCGTTTTAAATGAAAGACGATTCATTTTTTAAAATTCCAAAGCTTTAAGGAATTTTTTTCAGGTCAAAAAATCTTTCAATTTTAAAAACGACGAGTCATCATTGATTTTTTTTTTTTTTTCAATTTTTTAAATAATGTAAAAATCTTCCTTTTTTATCAAACATGAAATATCGCAACAATGCCATTCACTTGTTTATCTCAAAAACGTGAGAAACACTTGATTGCAACGATGATTATTAAACAACAAAATCTTTTCTTCCTTTTTAAGGGAGAGGGAGATTGATTCCAAATAGAAAGCTCTAAAACAATGGAAGAGAATCTGGTTCGAATAAAATCTTCGGTATATTGAGAACATTGTATATTAATTTTATTGCCGCGTAAAAACCGAAAGGAGAAATATTTACACTTTTATGAGACAAGTAGTAAACTTGCGCGTCATAAAAACGTTTGTCCGATATTTCCTAATTTTGAGAAAGATACCGAAAGTGCCGCACAAAGAACGAAGAAAAGTGAGGGCACATATCACTTTTAAGGCTAGCTTTTAATTGGTTCTTGATATCAGGCCCTGATTTTTCACTGTGCGGAAATTCATTGTTTCATTGTTATGCTCCGCTTTGTACATCCTGCGTCATAAAGGATGCAATTTTTTTTTTTAAATTCAATTAAACAGTTTAATTTTGGGCTTGGTTTTACTAAATTATCTAAGTAAATTAGATTGTGAAGTTTGAATCAAATTTTTGATTATTGTTTTGAAATGTCATGTTTAGGTGTTTTGTAATTGGATTTCATGGGTATAAACACAGGAATAAATTTCCAGAATTAAGCAGCAGGCTCTGGAAATTTGTATTTTTTCTCTGACATTCGACCTATCTCTATCTCTGTTCAATTCAAAAATTTTGCATGCAACAAAAGAAGATAAGACATGAATGATATGTTAATGAAAAATAGTAACAAAAGTGTTGTTGACAGTGTGAATTGTTATTTCGGAGCTCGTTGGAGCACATGGCAATGAACAGGCGATTTTTGAATCGAATTCGGGCATGGGGAAAAATTTCCGACCGGAAAAAGTAAATCTTTGGATGGAATTTCACTTTTGGCAGGCGTCGGCGCGAGACAGAAATTGTATGACTCACGTTGTACGCGAGTTATTGACATTGATGAGAAAATAACCTTCGTTAAGAGAGAGGGAGAGAGAATACGTCAATGCTCGTCTCTAAATTATACACTACGTGCATTCACTCGACACTACATTAGCCCTCAAAAAGATGAAACCAAATTAATAATGAGTCCATACAAAAGTTCGAATGACCATTTTTTATTTCCTCCGCACTCGTAATTAACCGTGGGATTGACTGTATAGTACTTAATTTCCCACTGCAATGATTTCTTTGTTTACACATAAGTGAAAAAAATTGTACTTTATCATTTTACTTTATTTGCAGTTAAAAAAGATGATATTTTGTTGAAACATATTTGTTGATAAAAGTAATTTTGATGTAATTGTGTTGAATATTAGGATGTAGAAAGAAGTGAAGGTGACGAATTTTTGTATAGACAACAAGTTGAACGATTATTTTGTGATTAATTTTATTATCGAGTGCGGTTTCACGTACCATCGATGCACAGAATGCGTAAAACGCATTAATTTGGATCTATAGGATGTTGGTATTGATCGGACCACACCCGTGTTTCCTACACCCTCCATTCCATATGCTGTAATGCACGTACGAGTGTCTCCGCCTCGTCTCCCCTCGCCTCCACTCCCTCCCCCATCGGGCTCTCTAACCCCATGCACACATCCATCTCGTCATTTTCCACTTCGTTGCGCCAGTCTAGTTTAACACCCCATCAAATAGATCAATTATTTATCCATAACTTCAGAACAAAAGAAACAACTTTTATATCAAGACCCAACCAATTTGATTTATTCATATTAATTATAAAATATAACTATTCGAATGAAAAAAACCATTTTTCTAATCAAAATTTTTTCATTTTTTAAAATGTGCTTTTGTTTGGATAAGCAGAATAACTTCCATTTACTTTCTGTTAACTTTTTTAAAGCTTTATTTTTTTATGTAATTTTCAACTATTTATAAGCATCAGGACGGAATTAAAGTTAAAAATGAAGCGATGTTTGAACTGGGCATCCCGGACGCGGTTGAAAGCAAACGCCAGGAGTCCAAACACACTCAAACGAGGAAGTTTTGACAGGTTTTCTTTCGTGCTGCCACGCTCGCCTCTTTTTCCATTCACACGCACGCCAGTTTATGCGGCACGTTTTTCGTATGCTAACTCAGTTATTTGCATGGAAATCTGATTTGTTCAAGGTGAAGTAGAAGAACTTGCCAGAACATCCAATTTCATTACAGTTTTACGTTGCATTTTTGTCTTATTTAATCTTCGTTTATCAGATTAAATCTTGTTCTCTATCTATTTCAGAACAGACAAGATTCGCAATTGCTCGACCGAGCTGAGAATATGAAACAGAACGTTAAAATTATCATAAAGGAATTATTTGAATCATTGGGCCACGATGATGACATTTTCATTGTGCTACAAAATCACGGACTGTCAAATTACGGTCATTAACGGCGGTGGAAGAGTACTTGTCACAATGCACGCCTTTCATTCGGATACCGGCGTCGTCTCTCTCTCTCTCTCTCTCTCTCTCTCTCTCTCTCTCTCTCTCTCTCTCTCTCTCTCTCTCTCTCTCTCTCTCTTTCGACAAAGTTGTTCGTTTCAGCAAACAAGTTTATAAATAGTGCCAAACTAAGACAAAGGCGAGCCAAAAAGGAATAAAAAACCAACCCAAAGAAAAAGCAATCGCTGCACGAAAAAACAAATCTCGCGATAATTTTCTTTTAATTAAATTTTATCTTTCAATGGAAATGTTTTTAATTAGCCCCGTTCGTTGATTCAAGCTGACACATTTTGTTCCCTTCTCAATTATTTTCATTTCGATTGTGATTCACAAAAGGCATTTTTTTTCTATCACATTCGAACCAGAACCCAAGTTTTTGGAAGTTTACATTTACCCGTACTTTTTGAAGTGTAAAACCGTGGACATGGAGGAAAACGTGTAACACACGCAATGTCTTCGCGACACCAGGGGTCATGTTGGAATAAATTGTTACATGCCCGACAATCGCTCATTTTTGTTTATTGTCATTATTCGTCTTCGCAACAAAAGCAAGAGCTATTTTTTGTATTCTTATTCTTGCTTGTGGGGTGTAATTTTCGCCGACCTAATAATAATGCGGCCAATTAAGCCTTGCTTCGTGACGTGTTGTAGCCACTACGGTTTTCAGTTTCGTGCAGCCCCTTAAAAGTAACGCCTTTCAATCGCCCAAAATGATAATTGACATTACACGAACCGTTTCAAATGTCAATTTTTATTTATTTGTATTTTAAAACCAACTTTTTTTGTTATGTATTTTACTACCTCAGAAACAAAGTTAAAGCTGCATTAACTCAATTTTGTCAATTGATCAAGATTCGCATAGTTTAAAATCTCAAATTCATTTCATCTGATAAGAACCTTTCATAGATGTATTTGTCAAGAGCTTTAATAATAGCAACTGTTATTTGTCACTCTTAAAGAATACGCGCCTGTGATGATATAAGGTTATCATACAGGTTACGGAGTTATAAACTTTGAAAATTCCATTTGAGCTGACTCAAATCACGATACCGACTTCCAAGACTTACGCTCAACTTTTTATGCTTCTCCACGTTCTTTTTATCACTCTCGCCTTTTTTTGCTGCGCATCTCTTGGCGTTTTTGTTTTCTTCTGAAATCCAAAAGAAACCGACAAGTAAATGGCTATTGTAATAAAGATAGGTCCGCAATTTCAAGGGTTGTAATTTCGTTCTTATTTCTAACTGTAAATTTTCAATTCAGTTGCAAATTTTGTTCTCCACCGAATCGTTATCAAACTTTTGGAAAATTTTCACGATCTGATAGGGGTATGCAGACCTCAATCCCAGTTGATCCACTTGATCTATTTGTTTGTTTCGCAACGACTTAATGATACAGGCGCAGTCAACAAAGGCGATTTTCAATAAATAAAAATTGGCTGACTCAAGTTAATGGTAAAATTGTTGAGTTTAATGAATATCTGTGAAAAATAAAAAGAAAAAAAATGCACAGAAAATGCAGTGTGAAAAGAGAGATTACAGTTGAAATTGATGAAACCGACTGTGGTTCAAATGAAATATTAAATTCGTCACAAATCAATGAGTCACAAAAACAATAGCAAACTCTAAGTCACAGCTGTTTGTGACACTTCTAGGACATCACATCTGTCAGTGACATGCATGCACATACGGGTTGAAGCGAAATAACTCGCATACTTAATTGTTAGCTATCCAGTTACAAACAACATTCATTATTTGCAGACTGATTTCTCGATTTCAATTATAACATTCCATAGTGAGGCCAAAACATTGGCATTGCTTGACTCTCTCAAAAATGCAAAGCATTATTTTTCATTCAGATTAAGAAAAATGGTGGGCTCTGTTCTTTATTTTATTTTATTTATTTATTTATTTATTTTTTTTTTTTGGCTTGAAAAGTCGCTCTCCATTGATGAATGGGTTTCATTGAGTAAATTCCAAGTATTCGAACAAGTCATTTGAAATACTATAATTGTATCTTTTGGTTGGAACACGATGGAAACTGCGACTTGATGAATATTTAGAAATTAGAAAATGGTTTTCATTCCTCTTGTCTCCTGTTCTTCGTCAGCTGAAATAAAAACATGTTTGCAGGCGGTACAAAGTAGATAAGTAGATTTAATTCAAGAACCATCACGAGGCCAATAAGAAAAATCACACATTGTACTTTGCAAAGTAGATGATTGTCTGAGTTCATTGACCACTGAAATGCAGTCTCAACAGTTACACTTCTGTCTGTATCTCTTTTCTTCCAGACGTGATATTTGAAATTGTCGCGGAAACTAAAAATAAATTTTAAACACGAGAGGAGAAATATTTTTCTAACTTTCACGCGAGTAGAAATTGAATTTTTGATTTGAGTTGCTCAGAGGATAAAAAGTTGCTCTTTTTTTGACTCGATATAATCATTTCTTCGACCTCGGTTTCAAGATAGCGAGGAGATCTGCGCGTGAAACTCGAACCCGCGTGTCGCTGAGCAATTTTTACGACTCTTGAGAATTTTGATCACAAAAGCCACATCCTTGATCGACCGAACTCGGCTATGCTCGTTTCTGTTCTTAAAACTTGCCTGTTCCTGGTAATATGCTAATTATTTATTCATCCCATCGAATCACACGCCCATTCGTTGGTTTCCTGGTAATGCTTCGGATGGAGGGTTATGGGTTACATTTTGCGAACTTAATCAAATACAACAATTCTTTTGACATATTTTATAAATCATCAAATAAAGAAATAAGATATAATATGAAAAAAAAAAAAAAAAAAAAAAAAAAAAAAAAAAAAAAAAAGATACAACATTGCACGATAAATATATTTAGTAAAAAAGACTGCAGCGGGAAACATGAGCTATGAATCACGAATTATTTTTGATGTCTTTGTCTCAGAATGGAGAACAAACGACAAAAATTGAGGTCTCTTAAGGATTCAGATGACATCTATATATTTATCATAAATTAACGGATGTATTATATCGATTCAAGCACTATGGCTTCTTGCCGTGACATTTATTCGTCCTCCCCTCCCTATAAAAAGGAGCAACAATTTATAGAACTGGCATCAACCTGACAACCATAAACTCGACATTAAATTCGAATTACTTTCATACAACTGAAATACGAGCCGGCGGCGTTAGGACTTGGTAAATTTTTACTCGAGAAACAATAAAATAATTGATGGATGACACACTGTGCAGCAATCGGCGATAAGGTGCAGGATGGAATAGTTGGCTCGCGATATCTTCTCAGCGTGTTTGTCTTTTTTCGCAGTGCGCCCTGAATAGGCGCATGATAAAGCGACATGCATCGGCGTTTTTCGATTTGTTAGTAAAAACAATTGATAAAGCCGCCAGAGCCACGATTGCAGTCACCGATGCCATTCTCTTCATTAAAATTTGCTTCTACACGGATAGAAATATCATATCATGAAATGATTCTGTGGGACTTGGTGAAATTCCGAAGAGTCAACATAAAACTTTCGTATGCTGCTATTCATTATTGAATGATTGTATATTCCCACAGAGTTATCCTATGGATAATATTTTACTCAGTATATAGTATTTTGTACAAAAGTGATATAATTCCGATCGATTAACTTGAACAATTTCTGAAACACATCTAAATTATAATCGAGGATTTGCTGATTTGATAAGCCCAATTCATGGTGATTGTTCCAGTACTTTGTGATATAAATAATATCATTATGTTGAAAGCGTTCTCTTGGGGGTGAACAGAATTAGATTACACGGCCTGTATAGTACTAAAATCTTATTCATCTCCATCTCTCTTTCTCTCCGAAAAAAAAAAAAAAAAAAATAAATAAAACGAACTGTTTTCGAATTGAGAGAGGGAATGTGGAGCATGGCCATATTCACAAGCTCCTCAGATTCTCCGGCCGGCGCTGGGATGTGCTAAAACCTTGATTACGCCGTAAACGCGAATTAATATCCGTGCATCTTGTTTATTGTTGCCCCCTGGTGCTTCTTAACGTGAGGTTCAATTGATTGTCGGCAGATTTGTGTACCATGTAAAAATGGCTTTCGTTATTCAATGCCATTCGGCTTTTGTTCAAATGAAATACAAAAATTTCGATATTTCCAATCCAAGTTACACGATTGTTATAATCGAATGCGGTATTCTGAATACGATTGCGTGACATCGAGGATGACTAAATGTGTTAGCGAGAAACAAAATATCGTACACAAAGCACGTTGCCACGAATAATTATATTTGTCATATCGGTTTTGTCAGTGCGAGCGCACTCAGGTGGAGCGAGTCACGCAACAGCCGCGTCTTCGGCTTTTTCGAAAGGCGCCTCGGTGTCTCGAATGTCCCATGATCGATACCACAAGTTTGCATTCACGACCTGCGCCTCGTTTTCTCCTTCTCGCTTTCTACCCCGCGAATTAATATTGATTGTACACGCGTTACATGCATATTTATCAAGCCGCACGTTTTGTTTCTTCTTCTCATTTCTTTTTCATTCATACAACTTTCTTTCACCGCGAGATGCCAGCACCTTTTGTTATATGTCTCACCTAATTAGATCATGTAACTGGTGGCTGTATGTTTAAAACAAGGCCAATGAACTGATTTTCTATCTATCACCTAATTAGAAACATATAAATCCAACATTTATTTGTACAAACAAATTTTAAAAGTTCAATTCCTGGAGAGATGATGAATGTACAACAGCATGATTGTGTCGCTCATATTTCTGCGTTTACTCATAGCTTATTTTGCGAAAGAAAAACACTCGTTGTTCATCATGACTGATCGGCTTATCACACGATGATTCACCGTCCAACAAATTGCATTGAGTCGATATCTTGTTATCCTATAATTTTGTTCAAGCAATAAATTTGTGCGACACATTTTCTCGATCTTTTCAGTTTTCTTACTATACGTTTGCAATTACATTGTCGGGGGGGAAGGGGGGGGGGGGGGGGGGGGGGGGGGGGGGGGGGGGGGGGGGGGGGGGGGGGCTTGCGCTGGTAGTAAATAATAAATCAGCGGGCGTTTCTTTGAGTCGTTCGAGTTGATCAAGTGAGTGCGAACCGAAAAACTGTTTGTCACGAGCCATTTGCGATGAGAAACGCGGGTGTTTATTTCCAGTCCCAGACGGAATACAACATTCAATTAGCTTCATTTCACAGATGTTTAGAAAAGAAAATTGCTAAATTGTCGGATGAGATGATGTTGAAAGCTCAATTACGGAAAAAATGGACAAACCAAAGAATAAAAAAAACACTGAAAACCCAAACAAATTGAAACCAATGAATTATACGGTTATGTTTAAAATGTATATTTCGAAGTTTATCACTAAAAATTGCATTTATTCTTAGAACTGAAAAATGTGAATATTTTAGTGATGTCGCAGTTATTATACAGAGAAAAAAATAGTCATCTAGAAAAAAAAGTTATAGTGAAACACATGGTGTCAAGAACTGGATGGCGTGTTGCGTTCCCAAGAGACTGTACGCTTAATTCTCTTAAATTGCATCAAATTGAGAGGCATAATTTCCTTCATTCTTGTTGGCCAATTGGTCCACCACGAATTGTCGTAGACAGTATTGAATGTCCAGCCAGGGTCACTGAATCGTTTCGCATTTCACCGATGAAAATCCTTGTGATAACACATTTTTTTTAATTGCCTTTATTTAAAACAAGTATGACTTGATCTTTTCTCTTCAAAGATTTATTTATATAATTATGTATTATTATTATTATTTTTTTTTTTTTCGAAAAGTATAACCCTATTTAAATACAATTTTTTTACAAGTGAATGAATATATACTTTTATGATAACAAAAATAAAAAAAAATAACATTTTGAAACAAACAATAAAACTTGTTCCTTCCTAGTTAAATACGATATTTTTCCTTATTTAAAAAGAAAACTGTTTTCCAACATGTTTTCTTTTCGAGTAAGGAAAATATACTGAAAGAAATAATAATGATTTGTTGAAGAATGTGTTTTTCTGAATTGTGAGTTAATTGGGTCTGACTAGAGTTAAGCGGAGAAGTATAATGTTCTATCAAGCGATTGTGCAATGATTCGATCGGGATTTTGAACGAGCGCCTTGTGCGAGAGATAAGCTTTGCGCGCACAAAAATATAAGGGACTGTTGAAAAGTACGTAGAAACCAGGGGCCAATTAAAACGCGACGTTCTTGGAAGACCGATCGTTCAACTGCAACATTCCATATTATCGACTCCAAACATCCAGTTAAGTTTACCCATAATTCACCAGGGAGAGGCAATTTTACTTCCCAACAATATTACAGTCCAACTGAAACTTAAAATAGATAGTTAGCGCTGAAATGAAGATAAGACTTTGAATTGAACTGTTTCAATGAAAGATTTTTTGAAAAAAAGGTCAATTAGCTTTAATTGTATTCGCTATTTTTATCGCAAGCTTGTTATCGTGTGGAAAAATTTGTTTTTGTTATAACGACGGTTTTAACAATCAGCTTATTACCGTGCAATTGTGCTAGACACAATTAATGTACAAGCGACACGCAGGCCGCTCTTGATGCGAGTCAAGGAATAAGCATAAAAGTATAGTTTTCTTGATTGCCCTAGTCTGTGCCCTAGTCTGTGCACTTAAGTAGTTTTTCACGATCGAGGCAAGGACTTGTCGGTGGCGCCACCGTTTCATTCGCTCACTTTCTTTTTTGTTTCTTTATTCCCCAGCTATTTATACCATCGTCTGTGCGGTTAAAAATTCTATTTTAACCCTTCTCCATCTTATATGCAGAGTTCACCTTACAAGAAAAAAAGAGTGTAATTTATGGACAGTTTTTTTTCTTCTATGAACTTAATATTTTATTCAATTTTTTTTTGTATCTTTTCTCACCTTTTTTTATTCCCTATAAGTAGACAACTAACGATCGGAGGGTGCGGGTTATTGACATCGAGGGTGTACTAATAATCTCTTTTTCAATTCCCCTCCCCGAAAATTTCTTATGGTCAGATCACTAAAATTTGTCCCTTTTCTGATTGTAGTGGACTCAACTTCCAGGACTTAATGACAAGATTGGGAGTCATTGATTCGTGCCCAAAACCGCCGTTCATTTTAGGATCTGAATGTGCTGGCGAAGTCGAACAAGTTGGAGAAAATGTGGAGAATATTAAAGTAAGTCAAACAGTTGCAGATAAAATTTAAATATGAAATTTAAATTGTAATTATAAAAATAATGTAAATGTTTGTTTACAGGTGGGTGATAGAGTGGTTGCTCTGCCAGACAACAAGGCATGGTCTGAATTAGTTGCAGTGCCAAAAACTGCTGTTTTCGTAATACCCGAGAATATGAGCTATATGGACGCCGTTGCAATCACGTTGAATTATACCATCGCATATATTCTGCTTTTCGAGCTCGCACAATTGACCCCCGGCAAGAGTCTGTTCCTCCACAATGCTGGTGGCGGTGTCGTAAGTATTACCATCTGGCAGAACCAACATCTATCAAACTCACAAATTCATTAAAAGAATCAATTTTCATTGGGGTAAAACCGAGTAGACTTATTTTCAGACGAGCAAACTTGTCAAATACCAATTTTAGTTTAGCCCTAGTTCGCAAAAAAAGTAAGCTTCAACATGAACTGTAAACTTTTGGTGTTACCAAAAAAAAAAGGCTTACACAGCCTTCCTACTCTTGAGACGTCAAATGGTCAAGAGGGTGATCCGGCTGTGAAATATCGTTGAACTTAAATTTAGATTTCCTTTTATTCGTGCGTGTCACACTCTCTTTTGGCGCAATCTTTTTCACGAAACTACATCTCGTAGCCAAAGCTCCATTAAACGTTTCCGGCTTTGGGGTCTCGTGAATGTGCAACACGATATAATTAGTGAATTTCAGCGGCCACGCTAAAGATGTAGAGATGGGCGGATAATTAAATTACCTTAATTAATTTATAATTGAATCAATGTAAAAGTTGCAAATTTATCATGAAAGTATGTGACCGTTCGATATAAAGTTACTGTTTGTTAAGGTAGAAATATGTGATGGCAGGCATGGATCGTGTGACAACTCGAAGAATCGTTCAATTGAGCTCCGCTCGTGCTAGTGTCATTGACGCGTTAATTATACGCATCGCCTAGGCCATTGAAAATATAAATGAAGAATTTGTCATGAAATAGTGCCGTCGCCTTTATCGTCGAAATAGCGCCATTTCATTGATTTATTTCAATCACGCTGCTGCTATAACTCAAATTTTAATTCTTTCTATTTATTGTCGTTCACTGCAACTCTTTGGATCTTACCACATCAAAAATAGGGGTGGTTACTGAGAAAAATACTTATTACTGCTCAGAATAAAATGAAAATTTGTTTATATGACTAAAATTGGAAATAAAATTAATTAAAAAGTATTTACAGAAATCGTTAACGTGACATGATGGATTATTTATTTGTGAGAACATGCTTTTTAGGTAATTTTATTTCTAATTTTTGACATATAAACTATATCAGGCTATTCTTTCACTCCAGTTTTATATTTCAACAAATTTTCATTTTATTCTGAGCAGTAAACTTTTCTCAGTAACCACCCTCGTTTTTGATGTAGTAAGCTCCACTACAAAATCACCTTAAGTGTGAAGAAAAAAATACTTAGGTGTGAATTGAGTGCAACGCATGCCTTGTACTGGTTGAAGAAACTTGGCGAGATCAATACGACTCAACAGGTTACACCCGAGGTAGAAGTCGCTGACTTCCGCCGCTCTTGGATCGATCGCCCCTTTCTCTTTCCGATCCACGTCAAGTTCAGAGGGATGAGGGTTGCCTGGCAACCTGCAGTATCTCGTCTCGACTGGTGCCTTGCTATTGCTGTTTCTTACTTCGTTTGACCCTACGACCTTTGTTGATGTCATGTTTTAATCATCGAACTGGGAGCTAGTAGCATGTTTATCATTCTGGATCTGCGGTTGGGACGTTCAAAAATCATCCCTCAGGTGCAAAAAGGTTAACAGTCAATTATTTCTCACGAGATATTTAGTAGGTCGTAGATTTGAATCAGTGGTGAAATAACAAGTTCCGTTCAATTAATCATCAATGAGATAAAATTTGAGATCAAATTTTGATTGAAAAAACAAACAAAAAACAAAAAAGGTAAAGAAGCTATTGATCAACTGATGAAAAACTGATCACAGATGTAAAATACTTGCGCGCAATGCAAAAAATTGAAGAATTTCTAAACAACGCGTGATTTTCCCGAGCAACTTTATTTTGCTGATTCTGATGTTGACTTAAATGCTCGCAGAATTCACGCACTCCTCAGAATAGAATCAATTGCGTGGGGACGATCATCATAGAGAATTGCTTCTGTTGTTTTAAAAACTATTATTTGGTTTAGTCCGAACCGGTAAATTCGTATGAAAATTCCATTTGAGAAAACCTTGGTTTCATTATTAAATCACAATGGATGCTCATTTTCCAGACTGAAGAATTCCGATTTGATAACAAAAAGTAGCATCGTCCTTTTTTACAGACGAGTGCTTTCTTTTCTGATCATAGTCTGTCTCTGTCCGTATCATCGACCACCGGCTGCCACCGCCCACCACCACCGGCCGCGCCCGTCTGAAGCCACACCACGTGGCCCGGCACTTCCAAACTCGTAGCTTCGAAGGCTGCAAATACGACAAACGAAACGCTACTGAACTTGAACCTGACATTTTTGTCCGCGCTTCCCTATCTTATATTATACCTTGTATTCATCAATTTAATTACTTATTATTTGAAAAACTTGTATATATTTGTTAAGAAATATAATTATAAAAAATTTATATTTTGTTTAAAAATTAAAATCTGTTTGAGTTTTTGCATTTTGATATTGAAATGTGGAGTCATTTGTAAATTGAGTGAATGACGATTAAGCAGGGTATCATGGATACAGTCGACTATTTTGTGCTGATCAATAGTCCACGAATTTCTGTGAAAGGGTTTCATTCCAGCTCCTAGTTGCACTTTTTTTACTCTCGCGTTCTTCCTCGTTTGTGCTCTTTCTTTCCCTCTCGACAAAGTTCATCTTTAGAGTATTCTTTATGCGTAGCATAGCCAACGTACAATTTTGAGCGACTGCTTAAGATTCCGCCTTGGTCAGCCTCCATATTTTTCGTTCGCATATTTCTTCAGAAATGATGTAAACATAATGTATAAGTTATATGTTCTCTTGTAATTTACCGTTCATTTTTTATAAGTTTTCCTCTCTATTGAAAGTTGCCAAAACTGTAAGATCGATTATAATAATTTCCTACAAAATTTCCACTTTTCAAATTTTTAACTTTAATCTTTTTTCAATCAATTTTTTTATTCCGCAATTGAAAGAAGAACAAAATGCCGAGAATATAATTAAAGAAGATTGGGTATAACTTTCGCTCTGGCATGAGAACGTTGAAGGGAAAGTGGACCTAATATTTTTATGTAATAACATCGGTTGGATTCGTGCGTGCTACATATTTTTGGCTCTTTTTGCTTAGCCTCAGGCATCCCCTCTCTTGGGGTATCAACTGGCGGCAGGGCCACGCGAACTGGAAACGTATGAGAAAACGAAACGAGAATCACAGCCTGTTGCAACAAGTCAACAAGCAACGGAATGTGAGTGCGATTGATTTGTGAATCTGGTACGTTCATTTTTTTCACCTTTTTTCGTCTGTTTCGGCCTATTGACACTGGTCTTGTTGATGAACACCGCCAATTTCGCCATCTAACCTTTGTAAATGAATGTATGTTTACTGCTCATAAATCACACTTATCAAAACGCATTTTATCGCTCTCTTGTTTAAAATATCATATGGCCACGATATAGACGGGACATTTTTATTAATTTACTCTTGTCATATTAGGTCGTCGCATTCGACGGATACCCCTTCTTTTTTTGATGCCATGAAAAGATCCCTTGAAAGACCGAATTTCATACAATGCTTCTACCTCGAAAGAATTCGACCAAGTTTTTCCTACAACAAAAAAATTGACCCTCAATTTCAACTTTATCAAATAAAATACAATCCTGACACAAGGATTGTATTATTATTATTATACTACATTTTTCTCTTCAAAGTTTCTCATTTGAATTTTAACAAGTGGACAACAATCAATTTCTCCCTCTTTTTTTAATTTAAATTATCAACATTGTTGAGATTTAATGTTTACCGAAGGTAGTATTTTATACATTTTATCGATTCTATAAGTTTTGGACAATTTTATATTTAATTGCCTGTAAATGTTCTCATTGATATTTCCAAGGAGTTTCAGATAGATAGAGAGAGAGGGAGAGGGAGAGAGATTGATTGATTGATTGTATATATTTGGCTCTAGGCCTGAGGCCCATAAAGCATTACACATAAAATAATTAAGAATAAATACATTATTTGCGTTAACAG